>BMAU01000570.1:0-107573 GCA_019973935.1 Trichonephila clavipes | reverse complement strand
CGTCTGCGAACATGCATAAAGTTGTGTTGTGGTGAATCGGAATGTCGTTCACGTAGATGTTAAATAAGAGGGAAATCAATGTTCCCTGCGCCACGCCCGCTTCCGTGGGTCTGTGGCTTGGTAGGGTATCATTGATTCTGACAGAAGAAATTTCTGTCAGCTAGATAAGAGGATATTAGTTAGATTAGTGGGGATGGGAAATCATACTTGATTAATTTGAAAATTAGACCTTCTCGCCAGACGCGATCGAAGGCTTTTTGAATATCGAGGAAACCGCACCAGTCGATTTTTATTTTTGAATCCTGACTTTATCGTTTCCACAACTCTTAAGAGTTGGTGGGTGGTCGATAAGTCAGGTCGGAATCCATGTTGTTCAGGGATTAAGATATTATTTTCTTCCACATGGTGGTACAATCTATTTAGAATGATTTTCTCGGCTACTTTGCCGAGAATAGAGGGAAGCGCGATCGGGCGGAAACTTTCCGCCTGAGTCGGGTCCTTTCCTGGTTTTAGAATTGGAATGACTGTTGCAGTTTTCCATACGATCGGAAAGTAACAATTTTTATTATGTTATGAATTATATTTGTTAGTTCAAAGATGGGGACTAGCGGAAGATGCTTTAGCATGCGGTTAGTAATGCGGTCAATACCCGCTGCTTTATTAGTCTTAACTTTATCGATATGATCGATAATTTCGTTTGTAGTGGGGGGTGGGGTGGGGGTATATTAGTAAAGTTATTTTCATTATTCAGATAGGTGTGAACAACATGTGTTATTGCTCTATCCGTGTCGTTTGATATATTATTTAATTTAAATTGGTTTTGGAGTGAGTCAGCTATGACCTCACTTTTGTCTGCGTCACTATATGCAATTTTGGCAGGACCTTTAAGGGCCGGAATTGGTGGAGCCTTCTTCCTGGAATCTCGGGCGGCTTTCCAAAGAGAGCCGTCCTCGGCTTCCAAGCAAGCAAGAGACTC
The DNA here is from genome assembly GCA_019973935.1 of Trichonephila clavipes. Taxonomy (NCBI): domain Eukaryota; kingdom Metazoa; phylum Arthropoda; class Arachnida; order Araneae; family Nephilidae; genus Trichonephila; species Trichonephila clavipes. The sequence goes on along the minus strand of BMAU01000570.1, from coordinate 106,597 downwards.
GTCCCATTGTTTTTGTTCGTGTTTTATGACAATTTTCTTAATTTGCTTTTGCAATCTGTTTAGTGTATTCTTATCTGCAGGGCTTCTCGTGTAGTGCCAGATTTTTCTGGCCCTATTTCTTTCCTTGAAAAGTTGATTGAGATCCCTGCTAATGTAAAAAGTGTCGTTATGTTTTAGTGGTTTTGATGCATTCGTGTATGCTTGGTGAAGTTGGTCCGTAAAGGCGGCGATCTGCTCGTCAATATCTTCTGGCGTGTTCGCATCTGGTAGTGTAAAATTATCAGGGATATTTAAGTTTCATGTGCGTGTATCTTTTATTCGGGGGAGGAAAGAAGTGTGTTGTTGTAGTGAATTCGAACGTGACTGGATTGTGATCGGAACTGAGTTCCGATATGGACGTGACAGTGCACGGCCAATCAACGTTCGTTGAAATGGCTAGGTCGAGTGTGGAGGCGGAGTCATGTCCGTACCTCGTAGGAGTGGGCGGGGCTAGGATGCGGTAGCCCGATCTTTGAATGGGATGATTACTCGTATCAACATCGCATCCCCGGGAGCTATGCTTAGCATTAAAATCTCCCATGATGATCGTAGAGGGAAAACCTTGGTTCATTAGTGTGTCTATACTTTGGTTGAGATTATTTATGTTTAATTGTGGTGGGTTATAAAGTGAGATTATAAGTGTTTGTTCACCTAATTCTGGGGTGAGAGCGACCATTGTTGCTTCTACCCCGTTTAAATTAGGTGTTGGTATGTGTGTGTGTGTTTCATTGAATTTTTAATCAGAATTGCAGTACCGCCGCCCGTCCTGGCCGTGTACGCGTTGTGTGCTGTGTGATTTCTATCGTTTCGATAGATTCTGTAATTTGCCAGAGCAATTGTGTGACTTGGTCTCAGCCATGTTTCTTGTAGGGAAATTACATCCGGTTTATACTTATTCACAAAATCTCGCAGCTCCCACATGCGAGATCGAAGACCGTTGGCATTCCAGGTTACCATCAAGAGTCTTTGTATGGTGTTCATTTTTGGGCTTTATTGAAGGAGCGCGCGACGCCCTTGAGAAAGATATTTAGTTTATTTATGTCGTTTGTTTCTTTCGACATATCCTCTAATGCCTGAAAAATTTCAGGGAATTTTACAGTTATGTTTTGTAATTCCGCAATATACATTGCGAAACTTCCAAAATCTACATTATTTTCGCTAGTAGGGGAAGCCCCTTCACTTTGGGTGGTAAGGCGGGGTGACTCTTGACGTTTCAAAGCAGTAGTCTCCTCCGGTGTCGCCATCTGTTGACTGGTTTTCCCACTACAGACGTTAGCGAAGCTGACATTTGCTTCCACTGGTCTGGTAGCGGGGATGATTTTTTTCTGAGTAATTTTAGGTTTAGAAATATTGTTTTGGGCCTCGCCCTTTTTAGGTTTTATTTTTGGGAAAGCCGTGCAGCTTCTTAATGAAGCTACATGTCCCTCCTGGTTACAATTTATGCAACGCGGTTTTTCTAGTTTTTCTTTAATCGAGCAGTCTCCAGTGCGGTGATCTTTTCCGCACTTTAGACACCTGGGTGTCATCCTACAGTTTTTACTGGAATGATTAAAATAGTTACAATTGTAACATTGGGTTGCCCCAGGTTTCTTTCTGAATGGGTCGACTGTTACACTAAGGTAACAGACGGTCTTCACATCATGAATGAGTTCCGCCTTTTCATTACGGCGAACCTCAACCATGAATATCGGCAGGGGCTCCTTGGTTGAAAATTTGCGCAATTGCGCAACCTTTTCCACCTCGAAGCCCTGCGATATGAGATCAGATTCTATATCTGCCGTATCGGTTTTTACCGGTAGTCCTTTAATGACTACCTTTATAGGCCGATCGGCGAGTCTTTTTATTATATAATGTTGAGCTCTGATATTCTCGAGATGAGTGACAATATCCCGATGATCATCCGGGGTTGCCGGTTGAATTTTAATGTAATTCCCAGCCATCTTATTGATGGTTCCTGGGAATTTCCTGTTGATGTCCTGAACTATTAAATTATAGCTATTGACAATCTTGAGCATGATGGGCTTCACCGTAAGGGGGCTACTGCTTTTTGGGGGAGGTGCTTCCTCCTCTTCCAAGACCGAGAACTTGTTCCCGGTAGTACAAACTACCTGTTCAATCGGGATTTCCTTGATTGTTCGCGCGGCCTTTTTGGGGAGTTTAAACTCCTCATCACCGGCCCTCTTAAGTTGTTTCGTTTTAACTTTATCTATGACAGTTGCTAGATCTTTTTTAGGATTTTTATCATTAGTATTACGGTTATGTAATTGACAATTTTCGATTGGGCAATGAATCAAAGATATCTCACCCAATATAGTTTGTTTCTCCATCTCCAGCGTCTCCTTATTCTTGATGAGGGCTGCGATATATTCTTCGCTATGGATTGGCATCCTTTCTTGGATGGCGAGTTTCGTCCTAATGCAGGTCAAGTCAGCTTCTTTAGATCTGGCTAACTCGTAAAGCATTTTGAGATTACTACACGCCTGCTCGGGCGTGATCTCAGTAGTGGTTTGGGATTCGATGTTACTCTCATCCATAATTTCAATGGTTTTTTCAGGATCGGTTTGCTTGGTACGTGCCATAGCGAAATGAAATGAGTGGTCACAAAAAAACAAAAAAAAAAAAAGCGCCGATATTGGCGAGAAATTTGCTAAGCTCTGTAACCCTGCAGACTGTCATCCCCCTGTTTCCTTCCCCTCTCCTCTTCTGGAAAAAGTGCTCTTTATTTAACGACTTCCCAACACATGGAACCAGGCACGCTACAATAATAACGGATCAATTCAGTTCAGTTTTGGAGTCGTTATGTTGAGCTGTAAGGTCGCTGCACATGAAACTTTAGAGCAAGAATTCTGAATCTATTTTCTTAATGTTGTTTCATTTTCAATTTTTTTAATATAAATATTATGTATAAAAGGATACTTAAGATGCATAATCAGTGATAACAAAATAACATGTCAATACATTAATCCAAATAAGTTTAATTTTGGATGAACTGAAGTATATTTAACACTATACATACAATAACTGGTAGAAATAGGTATGCATTAAGTGTTGGTATGTTCAATGTAAAAAAATCAAATATTCCCATTAAAACAGAAGATAATGCTTCGTATATTTTAAAGGAACAAATTGTAGGAATTTTGTAATTAGTGTGAAATTCAAAAAAAAAAAAAAAGAAAATCCTTTGTCAATTTTATTTTGATGTAGTAAATGCAATGTGTAGGTATAGATTCGAACCGGGCACCTTCCGTTCCGAACGCCAGTACTTTATCGATCACGCCAAGACGATCGTCTTCGCGTGATGTCTAAGTACTGGTTTACTTAGATACCGCTACACTACTCTCCCACCAGTGAGGTGGATAGGCGAACGATTTTCCCCCCGTTTGTTTGTTCTTGGAGAGAGAGCATGTTTTTTTTTATTATTTATTTACTTATTTTATTCTCTCTCTCTCATTCATTTATTTTTCTTGCTGAGATGAGAGAAAGATGATCTATCGTTTGTTTCGGAGAGAGTATATGTTTTATTTATTTATATTTTTCTCCTCTTATTATTTTTGTTCACTCTCCCTTATTTTTATTTTTTTTTTATTTACTTTTTCTTGCGGTAGATGGCGCCACGACAGTTCAGAAAGTTGCGTTTTCTTACTTCAGTCAACGGGTCACCAATGTAGGAAGATTCGAACCGGGCACCTTCCGATCCGAACGCCAGTACTTTATCAATCACGCCAAGACGATCGTCTTCGCGTGATGTCTAAGTACTGGTTTACTTAGATACCGCTACAAATGTAAAGATTTATTAACAAAAATGAAAATTAATGTAAGGAAAATTAGAGTGGTTTAAAAATAAATATAATAAGCTTTAGTATTTAATATGTAATTTTACAGGTATGATAAACAAATGTTATACAAAGGCTTATTGTACTTGAAATTGTATTGGACATGAAAAAAATTGTATCGAGATATTTTACAAAAAATAGTTACATTGCCATTTTATATGTGTATTTGTTTTTTTATTCGAAACTTCTTTCTATAAGTTGCATGATTTAAGTATTCTAATTTGTTTTATGTAAATTCAGAAAGTTGATTGTATAGATTTAAGATCTGAAATTTTAAAATTCTTAGGATATTTCATTTAATCTGGTTAGTTAGTCAGTTAGATCCTCTATTTGTTCACTATTTGACCTTAAAGTATAGTGTTACATTCATAGAGTCTGCTTTATTTACTTATAGTGTATTCATGTAATGTTAAAATTAAGTGTCAATAAATAATGCATATTAAAATGAGTATGATTATTGAATAAAACTGTCCGATAAGAATTTTCTGCTTCATTATATGAGAAATTTTCATGAAAACAATTTAATTTGTTCTACTTTAAAATAATTTTATTAAAAAGCCTATTTCTTTAAGCATGTTTCTTAATTTATTTTTAAAAAGTCAAGTTCATTTCTTTCTGAATGTTGGAGACAGGCATTTCTAAAAAAATTCAAACCCCTTTTGAAGGGTAATAATTACAAAGGAAGTCAAACTATAAAACATATCAAATGTTTGTTTATAATGAGATTATTTCAGATATCCCAAACCTTTAAATGATGTTAAAAACAATTTCATTTCCATCACAGAAGAATTCCTAATTATTTTAATCAAAAACTTTCATTATTAACCAACTATTATTTTATACACTCTGCTCTCAAAAAGTATAAATCTCTTGTTAAACATTAGAAATAGGTATGAAAAATTTTAAATAAACAAAAATATATCCATGTCATTGACAAAGTTTATTATAAATTCATTTCCAAAATTATATTTACTTGCATTTCCTGTTTTTGAATGTGTTCCATACTCTTCTATGAGAAATTATAGAGATAGTATTTCTAAAAACATTAAATATTTGTAGCTGGTATTTACTAAGGGAATCAGAGAATGAAAGGTATAAACATTAACATTTCAAAATGGGACCATTTCATATCTGCATGTTTCTAATAAATTACACTTTTTTATGAATTTATGAGGAGTGATACACTATATGTAGCAATAAGTAATTGTACACATATGAGAAGTTTTTCCAAATTCAATGGTCTCAATTCTATACTGTAAATCATTTTCGTGCGTAAATAAACATAATAAACTACATGAAAACAAAGGACTGATTATTAGGATGCTAAAAAATAATCTAGAACTATTAATAAATATATAAACAAACACTGCAAGAAGCTACCGGCTTCGCACACTAACACCTAATGACAAATATACTAAACTGGAACAAAAATTATTCTAAAATATTACGAAAAATACTTCATACCTAATTATTAAACAAGGATAATGCAAAAATGTAATAAAAATAAATAAAATTTCAGAAATAAGCTTCACACACAACAAGTGAACATTTCAAGCATACGAAATTTACACACTGATTCAAAACGCGGGGATATGTTGCTATCCTCGTCACGTGATTTCGCCTAGGCGTCTCAATGTCTGTGAATCAACCTCATTTTCCAATGGTGAATATTCTCGTAGAACGTGTTAAACAGTTTTAAATGTTCTCATTAAATCAGATTCAGCTTTTGTTGTGTAAGAAGAAATTAAGAATGCATTAAAATTAGTTTATTATTCATTGTTGTAACATGTAAATAAAAATATGTAAATTTTGAATTGTTTTATATGTAAGAAAAAATTTGTTAAATGTAATTAAACAGTTATTTTTTCCATTTTTTTAAAATAAAGATTAATAAATGTGTAGTTTGTTCAATTATCAAAATTAATCACTGTTTTTGTTTTGTCATTTTACATATTTTTTCTAATGATGAAAAGTGTATTTCTGTTGATATGCTTCAGGAAGGGGGAAAAGAAGCATTTGTGTTGCTTCTATATTGATCAATAAGAAAAAGCTGTTAAATATGAGGTCAGAAATTTCTGAATTGCAAATTATAACATATGTAAAAAATAAATGTACTTATTGTTCTAAATATATTTATATATGGGTGAAGATGTTTATAAAGTTTTCATTAAAAAATATTCAAAAGAAGTTTATATACATATATAAACTTTGTAATATATTACTGTGTAAAAGAAACAAATTTGCTCAACATTGCAACTCTGCTTTTATTCCTCTTAAATTGTATTTTTTACATTAATATCTTCAATTGTTCTTGTATTTATTTTTATATTTGTTTAAAAAGTAACCTTTAATGTATTATCTGAGATTTTAAATCTGTGTCTGATTTATAAGAATCTTGATTTTACCTGAATTCTTTTTTTCAGTTTTCTTGCATCTATACAATTTTATACTTTGAGGAAATCAAATTATTATTTGTATAATTTATAAATTTTAACTTCAGAAGATTTTGCATATGTACATTCAATTTTAAGTTGTAAGCACACAAAATTTTAAAAATATTTTATTTTAGCATTTAACGGTACTTACGCATTATCGCAACAATTAAGATAATTCGTCACGTTGGCAAAACCCCAATTTTGTCTGTGTTATATGTGAAATGTTTTATTTCAGCATTTAACTATCAAAGTTGCTTATTTTTATGAAATTGTTTACCCTTTCTGATATTCTTCAACAAATTTGTAATGATTTTCATTAGCCATTTAAGAGATTTTTATCTGAAAATCTACTGATTTATAAAATTAAATTTTCAGTTTTATTCCATTTCATGAATTTTTATTTAGAACAGTACCTTACAAAAAAAATATTTTTACAATATTTTATTTTGAAAAGGCAGATTCAGCATTTTTCTAAATAATGCCTGTATGTTTTCTTCAGACTAATTTATGAACCTGAAAAATTATGAGATATTGTAGAAAAACATATATTAATTTATATTTTCATTGGTGTAAAAAAATGATGGATTGTACTTACACTTAAAAAGCATATTAATAATTATTAAGGAAATAACTTTACTTCTGTTTGCTTCGTAAAAATCAAAATCACTCCATTAAATGTTAAATGTTGTAAATAAATAACATATATATAATCAAGCCTCTTTCCTACTTCAGTATTGCACAACATATAATTTTTTAATACTTTCTTTTGGAAAAAAACAGTTTTCTGTGCTTTGCAAAATTGAAATAAATATCACCCTCATGTGGTTGTTAAAATGTCAGCTTCATTAACCTATGTTTAATTTTTATTTTGAAATATTAGTTTTTATTATAATTTTTTTTAGTTCTGTTATTTTTCATTTGAGAAAATGAAAATGAATATTATGAATAAAGAATTTTATAGAAAGACTTGATTATATACAAGAATAATGAATTAAATTTGAAAAACAAATAAATTAACAAACAAAGTTTCTTTTCACTTTAATACTAAAATTAATTTATAATTTACAGAATTTTATCAATCTTTGGCTGGTTCTCCAAAGCTTCAATTATTTCAAATTTTCAGCAACATATTATAATTAAATTAGATTTGATGACATGAAGTGAAAAAAAGTGACTGGTCTTTTAGCTTTTTTTTTTGATAAATTGGTTAATTTCTGCCAATGAATGATATTCACCACACAGAATTTAGCTTTAAGGTATCTGACTACCTTCGGAACCGTGATTTTAAAAAAGCGCATAAATGGATAATTTTCATGATATTTAGTGTCACTCAGATTAGAATACATGCTTAAAATTGTTTTATGGACATTTTGACAAAATTTTTTTATTTAAATATAATGTTTTGGCAAAAAATTAGCTTAGAATAATCTTTTTACCAAATGTTCTCCTTTTGTGAAAAATGGTTCTATTATAATAATATTTTGCCCGTGTATAGCTCAGACCTCTCTATAGAGGCTAGAGGCTCAATTAGAATTTTTGAAAAATTCACATTATTTTCAGAGTTACCACCCATTGAAATAATTATTGGTGTTTTTTTCTTAAAATTGCTCCCCTCTGTTGTCGTAAAATATGAATAAACCCACTTCTAAGTTATATATTTCAAAAATTCTAGTTGAGCCACTGAACAGAGGTCTGAGCTATATACAGGCAAAATATAATTGAAGCATTTTTCACAAAAGGAGAACATTTGGAAAAAAGATAATTCTAAGTTAATTTTTTGCCAAAATATTGTATTTAAATAAAAAAATTTTGGCAAAATATCCTTAAAACAATTTATGCATATATTCTAATCTAAGTGACACTAAATATCATGGAAATTATCCATGTAGCGCTTTTGTAAAATCACGGTTCCGAACGTAGTGGGATTAGACCTTCCCTTTTGTTTGAGGTGTCAGTTGACTTCAACTTGATGGGTGACACTGACAATATTCAAATTGTATCTGCAATTTGAGTAAAATTCTTGGTTATTTCGTTTTGACAAAGTTGGCTCTGTTCATTTGAAATGATCTTCTATCATTGGAAATGTTTCTTACAATTGTGAAAACTTATTTCTTAAAAAATGAGGTAAATTTATTCATAAATTTTTTATTTCATAGCCTTTCAGGTGAGGCCTAGTTGCTGTAAAATACTGTTCCATAACAATAACATTTTTTTAATTATGTCCGCCAATGTCCTCTCGGACACAAGGTGTCTTGAAGTCCAATATAAAGTAGATGTTGCAAAGTAGAGCGGGGCAATCAGATAGATGCTCCCCAGTCATTGGCACGGATTTGCAGAGTGATCAATTAGCCAAACCAATCTTAAGCAGATGGGCCTGCTGCTAATCATGTCCGGTGATGAATCTGAAACATGCCACACCCTAGGTAGGGCAGAAAGCTGAGCACGTTTTTGGCCATCGAGCAGACGAGATCAAGATTTGCCAACAGCCAGCTCTGTAAGAGTGGAAATTCTTTTTTGTCGAAATTTATCCCTGAGAAGTCGCTTGGCGTTTCGAAGAGAGGCATCGGAACGCAAGTTAGATGCAGCGTCGAAGCCTCTGGCCAACTTGTCGGCTTGTTCATTTCCATGAATGCCGCAATGGGATGGGATCCATTGGAGAACGACCTCTCTTCCGGTGCTAAGAAATGAGTTATACGTTGTTTGCACTCGAACTCAAGTTTTGATGGGAATAGATTATAGCCATATACGGTCTTAATTACGGCTTGAGAATCTAAAATGGAACTTTAAGGCTGAGACTGTCCATGTGTGTGCCCTTAAATGAGCTCCAATAAAGAGAAACACTAGACTTGCAAGAAAATGACGAAGGCTGTAGCAGAATTAGCGTTTCCCAGGGTGCACCAACGAGGAGGCCTGCTACACTACACCCCAACAAAAACATATGAATAACATCTTCATAGAAAACAATATATCAGTGTTCAGGAATGAATAATCAAAAATTTCATGCCCACATGCGACTGCTTCAAATACATGTGCCATGGATATCAAAAACACTATTATATAAAAGTACTACTTTCATGGTTCTTTTGCTGGTATCATCGAATTTCCTTCACTATGACAATGAAGAATATTCTATGGGAGTCTTGACAATGAAAAGTAGCACTTCTTGATATCATATGGACCAATCTTTCCTGGCCTCCATATGAACGAGTTTCACTTTGAAAACAATAAATCAAAACTGGATGAGAAAACTTTCCCCTTTTTTTTATTAATCTATAGGTATAAGGGCGAAAAGCGACTCACTCACTGACTAATCTCCAGAACTATTAAACCTACTGACTTGAAATTTGGTTCCTTTTATGGAGTAGACATCAGCGGAGATCGAAACACAAGGGGCATTACAGGGGTTTGAGGCGCGTTATAGATAATTAGTTCCATTATTGAACTATTAGATGTAACTTGGTATACAGATTCCTTTCATAGAGTAGATATCCCCTACAAAATGATTTTTACGAAAGTCGGCCTCCAAGGGGTGTTATGCATAATTATTTCCATTTTCAGTCTTGAAATTTAATAAGCGCATTCCATTCTTAAGGTAGAGAGGGCCGTGGTAGCCGAGTGGTATAGGTATCGGATCGTGGCTTGCCTTGTCACGAGTTCGAGCCCAGCACCACTAAAGACCCACCGTGTTGGGCAGCAAAACACGTTAAATCTATCGAGAGCTGAAACGTCCTCCCGTTGGTGTGGTGTGGTAGTTAGGAGAGGGGGTGCCAGCTCAGGTGTCGAAAACGTCACTTGACCATGGTTCAAAATTACGTGGTTCGTTGCCAAAAGCCCTCGTGTAGCTGAACAGGGCGACGTTAATATTCAATAAATTCATAAGGTAGACATCCGCTACAAAATGGGTTTTGTGAAAATCAAAACCCAATTGGCACTGTGGGGGCTTAAGTAAAAGGTTATACATAATTATTTCCATTTTTTAACTATTAGACTTACAGCCTTGAAATTTTGTACGCAGATACCTTTCATTGCTTAAAGATCCGCTACAAAATAGGTTTTTGAGAAAATTGACTTCCAAGTGGCGTTGCGGGGGCCAAATGGACGTTCTACATAATTATTTCAATTTTTAAACTATTAAACGTACAGTATTGGAATTTGGTAAACGGATTTCCTTTTCATAGAGTAGAGTCCCGCTAGAAAATGATTTTTGAGAAAATCGAATCCCAAGTGGCGTTGGGGAGAATTAAGGGACGTTATAGGTAATTATCTCCTTTTTTAAACTATTAGACGTACAGTCTTGAAGTTTGATAAGCAGATTCCTTTCATGGAGTAGAGATCCGCTACAAAATAGGTTTGGGGAAAATTTACCCCCAAGGGGCACTGAAGAGAATGAAGGGGCGTAATAGGTAAATATTTTCGTTTTTCAACTATTAGACACATCAGCTATAAAATTAGAAGGTATGTTCTTTTCATGGAATAGAGTTCCTCTAACAAAGAGTTTTGTGAAAACCGACCCCCAAAGGAGTGGGGTTGCGAGGGGTTAAGGACAGTTATAGAAAAATTCCTATTTTTGAATTTAATCCATTTACTTGAAACTTGTTGAGCACGTTTCTTTAGTTGAGTAGGGTTCCACTAAGAATGGATTTTACGGAAATCAACTCCAGGGGGAAGTTATTGGGGCGTATTGATAGACAAAATTCCCGTTTTCGAACTACTAGAACTCTAATAACAAAATTTGGTTTGCATGTTTCTTTCGTTGAATTGAAACCGTTTTCGAACTACTAGAACTCTAATAACAAAATTTGGTTCGCATGTTTCTTTCGTTGAATTGAAATCCGCTAAGAATGCTCTCAACAGGGTTACGGAGCGTATTGATTATAAAAATTCCGTTTTTGCTCTATTAGATTTAGATTTGAAATTTAGCACACATGTTTATTTTATGGAGTAGAGATCCACTAATAGTTGCTTTGGTGGAAATGCACTTTATTACTGGGTTAAGTGAACGCAAAAAATCTTTCTACTTCTATTTTAGATATTAATATATAAATTAGAAATTATAATTTCTGTCTTTTTTATATCAAGAGGCGAGAGTTACAGCTATAAAATATTTTTCAATACAATAGAATTCTCAATGCTAGATATCAGTAATTTATATATTATATGTAGGGGTGTACTTTACTTATACAAGTGGCTTTTCTTTTGTTGTCAAGGGGTGAGTCACTATGTACAGGATCTTAATATTCAAAAAAATAAGCTGATTAGAATAAAATTACTGTTTAATGAAACATTAAATTATTTACAATTAAATACTGATTCACAAACTTTATGAGTTATTTCACGGAGCTTACGCTAAATTGTCGCTTTGACCACCGCGTTGACCGAAAAGGTGACCTCTCGTTCGTAAACCGTCCCTCTCGTTTTCTTCCTCAAAACCCGCCATTACGGGGGATTGAATGCATATATTTGTTGGTAGCACTATCTATTGGTGAGGTTGTAACCTCACTGTTCGAAAAAATATATTTATATTCCCTAATACTTTAAATCCTACAAACTCGCCCAATCCTGACTGTCGATGACCTCAGCGACGCTTGAGAATGCTCTCCTGATTACAAATCGTATTACATTACAAAATATAAGAAGAAATACACAGCATGCATAAAACATATATAGTCTGTTATGTTTATTAGTTTCAGAATGTTCTTCAGAACATTTGCATTTGAAGCGTTCTAACAGTTCTTAGTTATAATATTTTATTAAGCATGAGGTGACAACGTCATCGCACAAACAGCAACAACACAAGCAATCATATACAGTTACAATACACAGTTAACACAAGTACACATTCACAGTTACAGTTATCATGACATCCTCCTTTACGTTATTAATCATATAGCATAGTCATTCAAGTAAGATGGTGGTTTACAAACATGATTACTTCTTCCTTGGACATTACAATCTGACTCGTTACAGTTCTGTATATTTTGAGGATTTACAATTACTTCTGAATGATAATTGAAAGTACTCATGTCATTGGGATATGTTTCTGTATTAAATGGTGTGTTTGATTTTCTTATATGTTTTCTATTACGTCTTAAAAAATTGCCAGACTGATTTTTAACAAAATACGACCTAGGATGTAATTTATGTTTTGAAACTATTTTAGCTGGTTCCCAAGTTTTGTTTTTAAAATTTAGTATTCTGACATTATCTTTTGGCTCAAGTTCAGGCAATGGATGAGGAGTTTTATCATAATGTATCTTTTGAACGTTTTGCCTTTTTATTAACTTTTCTCGAATACTATTAAATAATTCAGCATTTAAAAATTTATTTGAGATTGGTAATTTTGTTTTTAATCTACAATTAAGCATCATTTGAGCTGGAGATAGGTCAAGACCTATATAGATAGATATTGGGGTGTTTCTATACTCGATTAAACCTACTAAATAATCTCGTACATCTTCCCTTGCCTGGGAAATAATGCTTTTAGAAATTCCTACTGCTTTTTCAACCATTCTATTACTTGGGGAGTAATGAGGACTAATGAATGCATAATTAAAATCCCAATCATTTACAAACTTTTCATAAATATAACTATTAAATGGTATATTATCTTATACTACAATATTTGGAACACCAAATCTAGAGAAAATTGTTTTAAGATTAACTATTACCTCATCTGCACACTTATTTACAAGATCAGTAATTTCAATCCATTTTGAATAATAATCTATTCCAACTAGATAGCTTGTATTACCCAAGTCCATTATATCAACTCCTATCTTTTCAAAGTGTCTATAGGGAACTGTATGAGGTTTTTTAATGGCTCTTTACTATTAGCTTTTTTAAATTTCTCACATATTACACATAGTGATACTAATGTTTCTATGTCAGAGTTCATACCTGGCCACTACATTATTTCTCTAGCTCTTTTCTTGCATTTTTCTATCCCAAAGTGAGCCTCATGAATTAGTTGTAGCATATCGTTTCTCAAACTATAAGATACAATCAGTTTTTCATTGCTAAATAACAACCATTCTTGATTATAAATGTTATTTTTAATTTTATAATATGTTTTTACACTATTGTCTACATTTTTGTAAGATTAGGCCAACCCCCTTTGATATGTTTAACAACTATTTGTAATTCTGGATCCAATTCAGTTTCTTTTTTAAATTGTACACGCCTCTTTTCCCTCATGGATAAATGTTTTGAAATAGTATGCACAATATTTAGCATTTCAGGGTCATCCCTTACAGTTTCACTAACAAGAGATGCTCGTGATACAGCATCAGCGAGAAACATTTGATTACCTGGTACATAATTTATTTCAAAATCATATTTTAATAATTTCAAAATCATTCTTTGCATTCTAGAAGATATTTTATGCATAGGTTTCTTAACAATTGCCATTAAGGGCGGATGGTCACTCTGCACAACAACTTTATGTCCATATACAAAATTATGGTACTGTTCAAATGAGAAAACAATTGCCAATAATTCTTTCTCAATCTGTGCATAATTTTTCTCACTGCGTGACACAAATGACACTGGTTGATCTTTTGGGATTAAACAGGATCCTAGGCCATCTTTTGAACTACCACATTGTATTACTATTTCATTATTAACACTAAAAACTTTTAAAATTGGAGCTTTAGCTAACAATTCTTTAATGTGTACAAAGGACAATTCTTGTTCTTTTCCCCAATTAAATTCTACATTTTCATGAATGATTTCTCCTAATGGAGCTGTAATTTAGATACATTGGGTATAAATTTTAAAAGAAAATTCATCATGCCCAACAATCTCCTAACTTCAGTTTTTGATTTTGGTGTTGGCATCTCAATAATTGCTTTTATGTGATCTGGATCAGGTTTTATGCCTGATTTAGATATATTTGACCTACATATTTTACCTCAGACACCTTATAGTGTAGTTTATCTGGATTAAACTTTATATTTAACAATTTGGCTCTTTCAAGAACTCTAGACATAATTGCATCATGTGAATCCTCATCACATCCTGCAACAATGATGTCATCAAAATAAATCTCTACTCCCTCAATATCTCCAGAAAGCTTTTGATTTCTTTTCTGAAATACCTCAGGTGCAGAAACTATAATAAATGGAATTTTGTTGAGTTTGCACCTTCCAAAAAGTGTATTAAATGTACAAATTTCGGAGCTAACTTCATCTAAAGGTACATGCCAAAAACCATCTTTCAAATCTACAACTAAAAATATATTTTCTTGCCCTCTAATTTACTAATGGTATCATCTGTACAAGGAATTTGATAATGTTTTCTTTTAATTACTTTGTTAAGATTTCTAGGGTCTAAACATATAATCTTAAATTTCCATAGGGTTTTTTTACAATGACTAAACTTTGCACCCAATCAGTTGGCTTATTAACTTTTAACACTATTCCTTCTTTTTCTAATCTATCTAGAGTACTTTTTAATTTTGGCTGCAAAGACACGTCTTGGTGGGTGAATTACTGGTACAGCATTATATCTTTTAAAGTAATGTGATATGGTTCATTTGGAAATTCTCCTGCCCCAGTAAATACATCTTTATATTGCTTAATTAACTCATTTTTACTTATACTACATTCGATAGCATCAATTATTTCAATAAGTTTTAATTCCTTACAACCTCTTAACCCTAATATTGGTTTGGATTTTACATTTAATACATAGACAGGCAAAGGAACATTTTTGAGTTTATCAGTAGAGCAATTAATTATATAAGGGAGCCCTTTGGCTTTAAATTAAAATCACCATATGTAGTTAGAGATATATTAGTTTTACAAAGTTTTGGATTAACTTTAAACATACTCAAAATATACAGTGGCAAAATATTTACTTCAGCTCCAATATCCAGTTTAAAATTTACATCAAAACACTTATTATTTACATCTAATGAAACATTTTTATACCAAGTTGTTTCACTTACCATTTCTACATTCTTAAAATTAGAGTATGTACTATTTTTCATTGCACATTTAGTTTCATTTTCATTCACAGAATCAATATAAACCAGTTCATTTTCAGGAACGTTCATTTCAAAAATGTTCTTTGTACTCTGGAAACATTTAGCAGCAAAATGGTTTTTCTTCTTGCACTTGGCACAAATTTTCCCGAACGCTGGACAGTCTTGAGGCTTGTGTTTTCATCCACACTTTTTGCTGTTGTACTGGGTTTTAGGCTTGTTCTGATTATCCTTCACGAAGTTTATTGTGGCTATATCGTACTTCATATTTCGGATATGTTCCCGGTTCACTTCAGCTGCCCGGACGATTTCAATTGATTTCTCCATACTGAGGTTATTTTCTCGCAGGAGTCGTTCTTGTAACCCACTGTCTTTAATTTCAAGGACGATGCGGTCTCAAATCAATCCATTTTCCTGCTCTGCAAACTCGCACGTGGATGCTAGAGTCTTTAGCTGAGTGACATATGTCTCAAGTGCTTGATCCTCCAGTTGGACACATGAAAAAAATTTATAACTCTCATAAACAACATTCCGTCGTGGTGAGCAATATTCTTCAGATTTTTGAAGAACTTCCGAAAAATTCGCTTTCAATTCTAACTTGAAGGTGCTGCATATTTCAAGTCCTTCACTGCCCAATAAGTTCAACAAGATTGCAATTTTAATTTTATCTGTTCGGTCGTCTTTTTCTGTTGCAAGCAGATAATTCTCCATTTCTTGCCTCCATTTTCGCCTTTTTTCTTTCACATTTCCCAGCGAAAATTGCAGCGGAGCAGGGGGTCAGAAGGCTTCCATAACGTACGTGGATATCTTTTCAACCCGATATAATCGCTTATACTCCTGACATCATGTTATGTTTATTCATTTCAGAATGTTCTTCAGAACATTTGCATTCGAAGCGTTCAAACAGTTCTTGGTTACAATATCACTTAATTAAGCATGAGGTGACAACGTCATCTCACAACAGCAACAACCCAAGCAATCATATAAAGTTACAATACACAGTCAACACAAGTACACATTCACAGTTACAGTTATCATGACAAAGTGAACGGTATACTCTATAGTTATTAAAATTAAATGTATACATTTGTAATTTCTATTCTATCCATGAGAAAAATGCTTCATTAAATCATCAGAAGTAGCAGTTACATTTGGCCCAGCGGGATCCCCTACTTTCTCAATTGTATATCTGTCTCTCGATTTGACTTCAGTAATCTGATATAGTCCGAAATATTTGGGTCTAAGTTTAAGGCCTCCACCAAATTGTGTACGTTGGACCGCTACCAAATCACCAGCTTGGTACTCGGGAGCCTTTTTACTTTTCTTATTATAAGTTTTCTTGTTCTTCACAAGTACTATGGGACTAGCATACTCGGATGAACTTGGTCTGACTATTCCTTGTTGGAGTCATTCTTCAATGTGTTAGTTCACAATTTGATTTTCCACGTACGACAACCGATGTGCTGGTTGATAACTGGGATATCATCGTTCAGTATTATTTTCATCGTCACATCTGTGGATTCTGTCCTTCACAGGTTTGTACGATGAAATTATTCTGGTTAGATCATTTTTCACTTGTGAGTCAAGGATGTGACTGAAATCTAACTCATCTTCAGGATGTACTCCAGATATTTGCATTAGCCATGCCTTTTCCTTATGCTTATGGAACATAACACCCTCTTTGGTGAGATTCAAAGAAGCTTGTCCTAAAATGCTTGTACCTATAATGGCTTTAAAATTGAGCTGTTCGGTAGGCACCACATGCCACGTTAAAGAATATTGATCTTTGTCCAAGACAAAATCATACTCGAAGGAGCCCTTGGTTACTACTTCAGTTTGTCCAAAACCGTATAACACAATGTTTATTTTGAATAGTCTTGAATGGTCAATAATCTACGTGCTTACATCTTCGTGGATTAGACTAACTGTACTACCAGTATATATAAGTGCCGATACAATTTCATTGCCTAACATAATGTTTTTAAGTGTAATCCTTTCTGTGGTGCGACAGAACAGCTTTGTACTTGGGAATTGGGTTGTTCTCTTTTGATCGCTTTCATTGCTTTAGGGCAATTAAAACTCAAATGATCTAAGGAATAACATACGTAACATTTTCTAGGTGCTCCTCTATCAAAATCTCTACTCGGAAGAGTGTCTAAATATCTTCCTTCAGGATTTAAATTTCCTGTTCTCCTTGTATTGTGATTATCAAATTTTCTGAAGTGCTCCTCTTGATTCTATCCCCTAGCTTCAGGTCTTCGAACAGGTGTTAAAGGATGTGTTTTCCTACGGACATCCTCAAATTCTTCAAGTCTCGGCTAATTCAACTGGGCAGTTGATACTTGGCCATTCGTCTAGATGACATTCTTTGAATTCAACAGGGGCTCATCTTCATCTGGTAGACTATCATCAGATCCCGTAGTTTTTCAAATGTTTTTACGTCCAATCCTTCAATACATCCATTAAAGAATGTTTAAACTTCTTGGTAGAAATCACGCCATGTTTTATCTGAACTTTTCTGATGTGTAACAAATAGCTGCCTGAACTTCTCTGGAGCCAATTTAAACCTTTTTAAAAGCAAAGACCTCACGTGGTCATAATCTCTCGCCTCTTGTTCAGATTATCTAGCGATCAACTGAGTGATTTCCTGTGGGAGTAGGCCTAACAGGTGTGAGACCTCAAATTCTTTCGGCACATCCATCATACATGCTTGGCGCTCAAACAATATTAAATATAAGCTGATATCCTCTTTCATAACAAATTTATGTAGTAGTTTGTTCAATTCATTACTAGGTGTACGATTATTCCTACTGATTTCATCTGATCTGAGCTTCGATTCTAAATGTTTCTAACTCTAAATTATCCCATCGCTTCTTTTCTTCTAATAATTCTTTCTCCTTTCTCTCTTCAACGATACCTTCGTACATCAATTTCGTGTCTTCCTCATCATACCCTGCACTTTTGGTTATTAAATTTTTTAACATTGGCTTAGTCATGTCGACTGTCGCCTCTAAACCTAACCCTGTAGCTAACTCTAACAAATCCTCCTTTTCCCCTTTTAACAAGAAAGACACCCCCCTTTTAATTAAGGAGTTAAGATTTTATGCAAGAATTATTGTACTGGAGAATACAAGTACAGTACAGGTACAGGTATAGGGTGCTAGCTCTGCTAAATTTTACCCACACTTCTACTAAATATATAAAAGTTATGCAAATAAAATTTTCAATTAAAAATTTCCAAAACCAATGTAAAATTCAAATAATAATATATCATGGATCAATATTTTAAAATATATCAAGGGGTAATTTAAATTGGGATATATAATTCAAAATTAATAGTTATTAAAGTTATTTCAAAAAGAAAGAAAAAAATATGAAAGTATATAATGGCAAAATTAGGTAAATAATATGTTCATACAAAATGATAGAGATGATAGAAATAACAAAAATCAATTTCGATTCAAATATTTGCTCAGATTAAAAAAACATAGATTCAAAAAGGAAAATCGTCAAAATACAGATTGTAAAAAAACATAACAGATAAGTAAACAGAAAAAGTCTGACCTTGACGTCGAGCTGAGGGTTTGGCACGAGAGAGAAGGAGAAACTAACACTCCCTTCTTTTCCTACGTCACAAAAGTCGGTTACTCCATCAACCTGATCTGTCCTTGTGAATATTTATTGCTCCCATGCAAAATGGCGGATGCGAGGTTTTTACACAATCTTGAAAGTTATTAACTTTCGCGCACACACAAATCTTTACAACTTCAAAATGCAGGGACTGCACTTTCCACTTGGCCAGGACGGCATTCACTGAAGAAATTCTACTACCAGGGTGGCATTCACTGAAGAAATTCTATTGCTGGTATGGCAATTAGAAAAAAACCCAAATGTTATTCGTGGCGGGAGGGCACATTACTTCGCGATCAAGAAGATAATCCTTGGCAATTTGGAATCAATTCGTGTCAGGCTCACACTAGTCTTCAAACTAAAGAGTTCGTTTATACAGAGTGTTTTTTTTTTCAGGTATAGAAGTATAGAAGTTTAAGTTGGCATTACTTTCCAAGATGGCGACCGATTTAACAGCTGTCAAGTGATTTATTCTCAGTTTGGTTTGGCAATTCATCATGAATAGACTCACGCTTGAACCACGCTTTCAAATTGTGCAATTTTATTTCGAAAATAATGGTCGATTTTCATAAGCGAATTTTGTTTAGCGATGAAGCGCACTTCTGGTTGAATGGCTACGTCATCAAACAAAACTGCCGCATTGGGAGTGAAGCTAATCCACAAGTGTATGTCGAAACACCGTTACATCCAGAAAAACTGACTGTTTGGTGCGCTTTATGGGCTGGTGTAATCCTTCTTCAAAAATGACGAAGGCCACAACGTTACAGTCAATGGTGATCGGTAAAGAGCCATGATTAATAACTTTTTCATTCCTGAATTGAACAATCATGATGTCCAGGAGCTGTGGTTCCAACAAGACGGCGTAACATGTCACACAGCTCGTGCCACAATCGATTTATTGAAAGACACGTTTGGTGACCGCCTAATTTCACGTTCTGGACCTGTGAATTGGCCTCCAAGATCTTGTGATTTAACACCGCTAGACTATTTTCTGTGGGGCTATGTAAAGTCATTGGTCTATGCGGATAAGCCACAAACGCTTGACCATTTGGAAGACTACATTCGCCGTGTTATTGCCGATATACGGCCACAAATGTTGGAAAAAGTCCTCGAAAAGTGGACGTCCAGATTGGACTACATCCGAGCCAGCCGTGGCAGTCCTATGCCAGAAATCCTATTTAAAATGTAATGCCACATAATTATCTTTCGAATAAAAAAAATTCATGTCAATTGAATAATATATCGTTATTTTATTGCAATTTAAAGTTCTATACCTCTCAAAAAAACACCCTTGATTATCTGGTAGATAATTTTTCTACAGGTGAAAGGTCGGGAGTGGGGCCAGTGACTATATTTACCAATTCTGCTTTTTTTTTAATTAAAAAAATTATCCCGGTCGAGCCCCCATAAAACATGTAGGGGTATACTTTACTGATACAAGTGACTTTTCTTTTGTTGTCAAGGGGTGAGTCACTATGTACAGGATCTTAATATTCAAAGAAATAAGCTGATTAGAATAAAATTACTGTTTAATGAAACATTAGATTATTTACAATTAAATACTGATTCACAAACTTTATGAGTTAATTCACGGAGCTTACGCTGAATTGTCGCTTTGACCACCGCGTTGACCGAAAAGGTGACCTCTCGTTCGTAAACCGGAGCCTGTCCTTCTCCCGTCTCTCTTGTTTTCCGTCGCTCTCGTTTTCTTCCTCAAAACCCGCCATTACGGGGGATTGAATGCATATATTTGCTGGTAGCACCATCTATTGGTGAGGTTGTAACCTCACTGATCGACAAAAATATATTTATATTCCCTAATATTTTAAATCTAACATATATGTAAGCAGTACATATTTATACAACATCGTGAAATACCCAGTGAAGCGGGTGGGTAACGGCTAGTGTTAATACACTCAGGAACATTGAAAATAGCGACCCAAGAAGAAAGCATTGGATTGAAATGAAATTTAATACACATAATGACACAGATGAGAGATTCACTTGATCTCAAAAACAAGACAATTAAACGAATACAGGGTGTGCAACGACACAAATACTGGGCAACTTCAATAGCGCGTTGGACCACCTCCAGCTGCAATACATGCCGCCACAAGGTCCGGCATTGAGTTGATTAGACACCTTATGTTGTCCTGAGGCAGATTGGCCCACAAATCTTGAACAGCCAACTCTAAATCATGTACAGAGTGACACGATTGCATCTGCCGTTTTAGCTGATCCCACACGTGCTCTACAGGGGACAAAATTGGGGGAGCGGGTCGGCCATGGGAGAGTCTGAAAATGACGTAGGAAGTCTTGAGCAATTCTTGCTGTATGCGGACGAGCATTATCTTGCTGGAAAATTGTCCCTGGGAGACCATTTAGGAAAGGTCCTACATGGGGTCGAAGAATATCATCAACATAACGTTGGTCCGTTAAAGTTCCACACATTACAATTAAAGTGGACCGGTTAGCATAGGCTAGGGCCCCCAGACCATTACACCAGCTGTGCGGGCAGTGTGACGTAGAACAGTGTGGGGGAATTGTACCGCTCACCAGGGCGCCTCCACTCCCGTACACGGTTATCATCTGTCCCCAAAACAAACCGGGATTCATCTTTAAACACAACCTTTGGCGAATTTGTGACATTCCACATTGATCTGGCTTGGCACCACTGTAGGCGCAGTGGCTGATGTTCCGGTGTTAAAGGGAGTGCACGGAAAGGGCGCTTGGATTTAAGATTAGCTTCTGCAAGGTGTCTGGAAATTGTTTGTGGAACAATTGCTACGCCTACATCTGCTCGTATCGTTGAACGAGTCACTGTGGGACCCATAAGTGCTTGCCGCACGATCCTTCGATCCTCTCTCCTCGTGGTCTTCCTGGTCGCTCCAGACCCGATTTTCCGCGCGTGGGTACCTTCTCGTGTCCACTGCTCCCAACAATTTCGAACGCCACCCTCCGAACGATCCACCTGGCCACCAACACACGGCACATCAACCAGCCTGCAGTTTTCATCCCGATGATCAGGCCTCTCTCAAACTCACTTAACTGTGAGAAATGTCTTCTAGCACGTTTACCTGGCATGTTTCGCTTACCAAAGTCTTCCTACAATCGGCGGGTAATCGTCACGTTTATGAATCTTCGAATTTGCGCTGGCTTATATAGCATCCTCTTCCTGATTGTAGCGCCACCTCGGCGTGTATGAGCATGCTTATTGCCACAAAACCTGGATCATTTGCATATCACATTACGCTGTACTTATTTGCAAAGTTTCGCGATTGTACTTAGCTTTCTTCTTGGGTCCCTATTTTCAATGTTGCTGAGTGTATATATGGGAGATAATCGTTACTCGATATTAAGTTTTTTACACTTTTAATGCAAGTTTTTAAAACTCGTTCTGAACTTTATTATAAGATGTGTCCTAAACATTTGAGGTTAAGGACTTTCACCTTTGTTAATAAATTTTATTTTGAAAAGCCAATAATATTTTCTAAATATGTAAGGGAGAGATTGCCATAATGACATGTTTATTATAAATTTCTGGTGAGTCTTTGAAGTACTTATTTACTCAAAACAATTTTTTTTCGATCTCATATTTTTTTCTACGTATTATATTCATCAAATTGTATTTACTTCTCAAGATTTCTTAATGACTGAAGCATACATTAATTTATTTTTGTATTAATTTAAATGCTTTCTGATAAATCCTATATATTGTGTTTATTTGTGTTCCTTTGTCAGCTTAATCAGCACCTCAAACATTATGCATTTATATTTTATAAACATTAAAATGTTTGGTAAAACGCTGTTTTGTGTGGTTAGTAAGTTATAAACATGTTTGTTTAAAATAATATAGATTTATCTTTTTTTAAATCAATTTAATAGCCTTTGTGTAAATCAAAATAGCATAATTTGTGTTTGAAATACTGAAAAAATTATGTATTTAATTTTGTTCAAAGTAGAATTGCTCAATCAGCTCTTCAATTTTATTATTTTATATTTTCAATACCTTTGGCAAAATACTTTAATTATGTGTTATTTAGTTACTGTGTGATTTCATGTCAAAGTAATTCTGTAAAAATTATATTCTGTTAATTTAAATGTTCTTAGAAGAATAAAAAAATATTAAATAATGTATTGGATTCTTAAATAATTTGTTTATTGTTGTTAATTAAAACAAGTATCATTTAATTAATAGCTCAAATTCACTACTTCTTACATTATGCTTTATAAACTGTATAATAAATAATTATAATGTACATTTTTTCTTTACTCTTAAGCATGACAAAATCACTTTCCGCTTTTTGTGACCTTTATGAGGGGGATTGTGTATGTTTTGCTGACACTCAAGAGTGCTCCCCAACTCATATATACAAATTTGCTGGAAAACCCTTCGAAAAGTGTCTTCCTATGTCCAGGCCCTGGGCTCCTACTCAAATGCAGGCTCCCCCTATGACTCTTAATGTAGACAGTACATAGCACACGTTGTCAAATACTCGCACAAATAACAACACGAAACAAATAAATGTGCATGACTTAAATCGCATACACCAGCTCGACCGACTGCAGCCTTTTGATTGAATGAGTAATGATTGCGCATGATAGGTCTGTACATAGACGACGGTCAGCACACATTGCCAGTCTTTCGGAGAATACAACTGGGAATGACATTTGACCATTGGAATTATTCGAATCGCGACCTTATTAAGACTGAGTCGAGAACGAGACGAGGCCCCGGGCCTCATGCCTATAAACGTCCCTGCCTATGACAGAGCATTTCAACCAACCTATTAGACGTGCTGCTTTAGAACTAGTTTTAATATTTTTACTATTTCTTAATATACTTTATCAATAGGAAACATTTTAATACAGAAATCTTAAGGTATCCGACTACGTTCGGAACCGTGGTTTTGCAAAAGCGTATAAATGGATAATATTTATGATACTTAGTGCCACTTAGATTAGAAAACGTATATACAATTGTTTAAGGAATATTATTACAATAAAAAATTATTTAGGTAAAATATTTTTACAAAAAATGAAGATAAAAGGACCCATTTTCAAAACAGTCTCCTTTTATGAAAAATGCTTCTATTATAGTAATATTTTGCCCGTATATACTTCAGACCTATCTACAGAGGCTCAACGAGAGTTTTTGAAATAGAAGTGGATTTATCCATATTTTACTACGACAGAGAGGAGAAATTTGAAGAAAAAAACGCCGATAATTATTTCAATTAGTAGTAACTCTGAAAATAAGGGGAATTTTTCAAAATTCCTAGTTCACACTCTCTGGAGAAGTCTTTACTTTATATAAACAAAATATTATTATTATAGAAGCATTTTTTATAAAAGGAGAACATTTTGAAAAAAGATTGTTCTAAGTTAATTTTTTGCTAAAATATTGTATTTTAATTAGCTTGTTTTTGTCATAATGTTCTTAAAAACATTTTATACCTGCATTCTAATCTAAGTGACACTAAATATCATGAAAACTGTCCATTTATGCACTTTTTTTAAAATCACGGCTCTGAACGTAGTCGGATACCTTAAGCAAGTCGAATATTCAAATGTAGACAAAAATGTAAGATAGATATTTTCAATAGATAATTATAATGGAAAACAGTAATTTTTAGTAGATATAAACTATTTTTGGAAATTCATACTGCTAGAAGTAAGTTTTTGCCGAGCCGTAATCACATCTTAATAAAGAGTCGCGTGCTACCGTTTATCAACCCCTGGGTTAAGGGATGCACATCCAGAACACGTTAATTATCCACAGAACATAATTTGTAAATACTCATATCTCTGACACTTCAAACAGCGCAGAAGAATCTGAACATTGTCAGTTTAAATATTCAGCTATTGATATTTTAGGACTATTGAAAGCTACATTTTTAATTGGTAAAAGTATTAAATCTTTTTTTATTGCAGTTCTCCTGACCTGAGTTGCACCCGGATCAGAAAATCTTCCAGAATTCTGTTTCAAGGGCACACAACAGGTCAGATTCAGAGCTGTCATCTCGACAGGAATTCTTGATTTGTGAGGACTTATCATAAAAAGAAAATTTAAAATACGTTTTTGGCCACCACAGAAAAAAGGAGATTAAGTTTGGAACGGTGCAATGTGAACAAGGAAACCACTGCATCGATACTTTTTGACGGACCTCGGTTGACCACCTATACTTTTAAGAGCTTTCTGAATGGTCAATGGAAATTTACGTAGCATTTTATTGCTTGTTAAAGACAAAATTAAGAACCGTAAGTAAGTAGGAACATTTCATATAATCATACATTTTACTATACAATTTTCTGATGTATTAACGTATTATATCATAATATTATACTCATTCAAGTAGTGAGTTTCTGTCGAGTCTTCGTTCCATTTAAGATTCGCTGTGCGGAGGAGCTGATGCATGTTGCATTTGCTATGCCCTAAGTCCGGAATGGGCATTAACTCTTTATCTACCGCATTATGATTTACTGCAGTTTTTTTATGCAATAGTGATGTTTGAATCACTACCTTGAAAATTAAGGTATACATAAACAAAATACTTAACTTTGGGAAATTTAATCCGTTAGAGCTAATTAATTACTTAAAGATATCCAACTGTAAAATAAATTATATACCCTGTTCACATAAAATAAATAGTCAAATCGTTTTCTAAGGTCTTCATTAACATACAAAAAAAATAAGACACTTAAATTTTGACATTAACTATTTTTTCGGGGCAGAAATGATAATCTTGTGATATCCCTCCCCTCGTGTGGACATCTCTTTGATTATCAGCGTGAGCTAGAGGTGTAGGATTAACGGAAGAACTAGATAATCTTAATATATATTTATTAAGATTTCGAGCTTAAGCTTTTAACAAATGAGATTATAACAATGTATGTGAGAGAATCTACGGTGGCAAAACACACAATTTATATAACTCGGACCCCTCTCAATAACTGAAACACGATTCCAATACTATTACAGATCCTAATGTTAAATAGTCCATCCTACCTTGCCGTAGTTTGAAGTAACGATCACAACTATCCTAGACGAGGCCTTACAATAACTCGAGATCAATGGATCTCTATCACGTATAATTACTATTCTTCGTCATGTTACGTTTTCCATCTTCTTCTGGATTATGTTTGCATTCCTCTAATTGCCATACCGCTTACTCTAAGTTCCGATATTTAAAAGCTTCCTAATTTGAATCTTTCTTTCAGGCTTCACTTCTTGGATTTGGTTGAAAAAGAGTTGCCATTAATTCTGGCCACAAAGATCCCAAAGGACATGTTAAAGAAAAGACGCGTGAGTCCGTCACAATCCCTCCAAGAAGCAAAACGTGATTTATTCGAAGGTCTTAATGGCCCTTAAGATATTACGTTACTAAATTTTATTTTTCTACTTCTAACTTTCCTTGCCTTATTTAAATTTTAACTTCGAATAGTCCTTCTAACTATTGATTTCCAATATTCAACTTAATTTTTAATTTTCACTATTTATCTTAAGTTTAACTTTTAATAATCTTCCTTAATTTGAACTTTCAACAGCCATAATAAATTTTACTCAATTCACTAGACCAATATTCCCAGTTATGTATTTTAATCACGGTAGATTCTCTTAATTACAATCGAAATGGGCATGTTCCATCCAGGCAACGGACTCAGGAAAAAACCATATATGTCTTAGTTGGAAAAACGAGAGCCGCATCCCCCTTACATAACTAACCTAATTCCACTTAATGCTACTTAAAAACTATTACAATTCTTCTGTTTTTCTACTTCATATTTCCCCAGTCCTTTGTGTTAAAGTCTTTTGGCTTTCTATAGATACTTCAGGGTCTGTCACCCTGAAATAAAAACTCTTTAAGTTATTGAGAACAACAAATTTGCACATAATACTAAAAATTTCATATATACTCCTTATCTGGCCCTTCTAATAAGCTTCCCCTTAAATCGCACAGCTCTTGTTAATGTTAGTGTTAGTAAGCTGTCGACGCCGCGTTCTCTCAAAACCAGATGCACATCAACATAAAACAATATAACAATATACATACATACACTATACAATTACAAATATTTTTCAATAAACCGTTAAAACAAATAACCAAAGGAATTGTCACATCTCACCGAAGTCATACATAGAAGTAAACAAATGCATATTTACTATTGTTTTCTCCATAAATTTAAAAAAAATTGATAAGACAAAAGCTTACTTTTCATCTTCCAGAAAAATGCATTCATTGTAGTGTCCACTTTTGCTTGGCGTTTGAAATTTTAACTATCCGAACGTGACTTGCTTCTTTGCAATAATTCTTCCAAACATTTGTTCGAAAGAATGAAAAATGAAACGATACAACCTGGTTGTTATTGGCGTCTCATACTAGGACCTCCAGGGAGATGGTTGGGCTAGTCTTCACTCCTCCTTCCTTTCCTGGTCCTTTTGTTGTTGATGACCTCTTCGTCTGGTATTCTTGTTGCTTGATCTTGTTTCCTCTTCGATGTAGGGACTGTAGTTCCTTCCTTTGCTTTTTCTGGCTCGAACTGGTCCTCCTTGTTGTGTCTTCATCTCCATGGTTGGTCGGGACTCCACTCTTTTTCCATTTCGTGGTCTGAGTTTGTAGCCGCTTGTGATGGGCGTTACTGTTTCTTCTGTTCTGCCTCTCTTTCTATATTTTGGCAAAACACTATTAGTATCGTTTGACGACAATGCTCTTTTATGCATTCTATGTTCGGAACCCTTCTGAATCTTCCTTTCTGATCTTCTCGACCCAGATTCACGTGATCGTTTATACCCTATATTTTCCTTCTTACTTTTTTAAATCTTTCTACTTGTTTCAGACTAAGAGCTAGGTGTTGATCTGATAAGTGTTCCGCACTTATCGATTTTGCGTGTGTGTCTCTCACCCTGATTTTTCTTTAAAAAAACTTATCCCTTTTTCCTCTAACTCACGTTTGACATCTGACCCCTTCTTCCTACCATACTGCGACTCATTTGATCTCCGTTGTACTCTGTCAAAACTACTCGATTCATGGCGTGAACTACCAGTTCTTATCTCCATCTCGTCACATTTCCTACGGCGATATATCCTAACTTGATTCACATTAACCGTTAACCTTTTTCCCGCCTTCCATATCACTATACGTTGTTATTTTTTACTTCAATACTCTATACGGACTTTCAAATTTTGGTTTAAACTTAGCTACCACTTTTCTTGTTGCTGAACTTAAAGGATGTGTTGCTACCAAAACCCAATCATTCACCTTAATTTGCACATCATGCCTACGTCTATTATAATACTTCTCCCGTTTTTTATGCTTAGCCTTTGTGTTTCGTCTAGCTTCCTCAAACTAACTCTCAATGTCTCTTACTGCAAATTCTGTTCCATCCGATACCATCACTAATTTCTGAAAAGGTGTAATCAACTTTCGACCTAAAAATAATTCTGCAGGGGTTTTCCCGTCGTTTCATTCACTGCTGTACGAATAGCATAAGCAAACTCCCGTAAGAACTGGTCTCAAGTATCATGTTGATCATTAACATAATTTTTAATCATTTACACAAGATCGCGTTTTACGCGTTCGTTTCTATTTGCCTGAGATCTATATATGTGAGGTCTTCACATGCCGTATGCCTAATCTTTCACTTAAATGCTCAAAATATCGGAAATAAATTGGAGACCATTATCACTTATTAATTTTACTGGAGCTCCAAAACGTGATATATAATTATCAAAAAGATTATCCGCTATTACTCGAGCCGAGGCCTTTTTAAGGGGTATGATTTCAGCCAATTTGCTGAAATGATCCGTAATTACTAATACATATGGGTTACGTCTCACTCTCGATATCGGGTACGGACCTAACAAATATAACGTAATTATCTCATTTGGATAATTTGATACATTCGGAATTAATCGACCAGCTGGTAACACATTTTTATAATTATTAATTTGTCCCATGTGGCATGTAGAGACATATTGATCAATAAATTTTCTCATATACGGAAAAAAACGAACGTACTTTATTTTATGATAAGTCTTAAAGCGTCCAAAATGACCTGCTATGGGCTTGTCGTGAAAAATTCTCTCATTATTTCATTCCTTAAATACTTTGGAATGTATACTCGCATTTCACCTAATGACGTTGCTTATTTCGCATAAAACAACAAGCCTTCTATTAATCTGAAATCTCGGGACCAATTCTCCCATATTGTCGCATTAACCGAGGATCTTCTGGGGGTTCTAGATATCTATAGAAATGCCATAATTCTAGGTCTCTCTTTTTCTTGTTCTTCAGTTAACTGTTCTCGTGACGAAAGTACAAAATCCCCGATTATTGCGCAATTAACTTTCTCTCCTATTATACTTTCAACCGGGTTCCTCGACAAAACGTCAGCCTCCGCATTTTTAGTTCCAGAACGATGTTCCCATTCTACGTATATTAAATTCTGCTAATTTTAATAACCATCGTATCATTCTACCCGACAAATTTTTACCATTCGTTAAACGCGTCAACGCAGCGTGATCAGTAATAACTTTAATCGGCTGAGAACCTAAATACGTTCTGAATTTATACATAGCCCAAATCACTGCTAAACACTTCCTCTCTGTTACAGTGTAATTCCTCTCCGCATTACTAAGCGTGCGAGAAGTAAACACAACTGGTCTCTGCTCCTGATTTAGAACAGCTCCTACACCTATTGAACTTGCATCCGTAAATAACTCGAAAGGCTGTTTGAAATCTGGCAATTTTAAAACTGGCGTTTTCGTTACGGCCGCCTTGACCACGTCGAATGCTTTATGTACCTCAATTGACCAACAAAATTTCTTTAGTTTTCGTTTAAGATTATAAAGAGGCTCGCAAAGATCAGCATAATTTTTAATAAATATCGCGTACCACTGGGACATAACAAAAAATTTGGACACCTCCTTAAAATTTCGTGGTGGTTTCATCTCGACCATAGCTCGAACTTTTGTCTGATCCGTTTTAATTCCTTCTGTAACCCCCCGTAGTTTAAACTCTTTTCATATGAACAGTAGAAATACTATCGCGCCCTCTAGCGACTAGAACAATCTTCAGTAATGGCCAAGCTTCGGAACTGTAAGGACGTACGAGCATGCGCTCCGATCCCTTTCAATTCTATTGTAACTGTTAGTTCTCTAGTTATGTATGTAAATGTTTGTTTTGTCTAATAAACGTGTTTAATTAACTAGTGGACTTAATTAAGAACCCCTTCCCCGCGTGTCCCTTTATTACATTGGGTAACACCCCTTATAATTTGACACCCAACGTGTTTTATAGTTAAAGAGGCTTGGCTGTTGCTCGCTATTAATTTTCAGGTTAACCGCTATTGTTTCGTTCTCACCTGTAGAATGAGCAAGTTTAACAAAATCGTTGGATTTATCTTCACCTGAAAAACAAGTAAAGTTTTTACTTTGAATTTTCTTTTAAGTATTATACCTTATAATACTAAATTAATCATTGCATGCCCAAATGCAAATTGGATTTAATATCCTAAAGAATTGTGTAAGTTTTAATTTCTTAAAAATTGACTTCATTGTTCTGATATAGAGAACATTCTTTACTGATTTAAATTTAGAACGTCCTGTTCGAATTAAATTAAGAAATCTTTTTTTTCTTATTTCAAGAAATGTAATTGTGTAATTTGCTAAACAGCATAATATACAGTTAAATTATATTCAATTTGTTTTTAAAATATACTTCCTGTATTGTTTAAACTAATAAGTATAACGTTGTTTACATAAAAGCTTAAGTGAGAACACAAAACCAAATATATATGTATTTATGTGTATTATTTTCTCTGAATGATTACAATTCTTGTTCGAAAGCATTTAAGCTGGAAAAATTTTTGTATTGTTATATGCTATTTTTTTAAAAAAAATATTCATTTATGTGTATAATTTTAAGTGTAAAATGTGCATTATATGTTGAAAGATTTGTCTCAGTTAAATAATATATTTAGTGGTTTAAAAGAAAAAAGAATATATATATATATATCTCCGTTTTCTCTTCTTGCTAGTATTAATTTTTAAGCAATGATTCATTTATGAAACTGATGAGATATTTTATGCTGTGTAAGCGAAAATATAAAATAGGGAGAAATAGACAGTTCAAGGTTGCTTATAACTCTGAGTTCTAATAACTTTTCTTTTTGAATACTAATAGGAAATTTTGTTTCGGCTAAGTAGAACTTTTATTTATGAGTACGTAAATGATTCTTTTTACTTGTGGTATGATATATTTCAAATGTGTTTTCAGATAATTTTGATGATTTTTTTTAACTATAAGTTTGATAGTAATTTTACTTTGATTGTGTATTGAACTTGAAAACAACGAAAATATATATATTTTTTCATTTTTGTGATTCATGAATTTTTTTTTTCAAATTGCATATCGTAAGAAATTGAGATATTACTTCTATGTGGTATATAATACTGTATTATTATTTCATTAATAACACTTTGTTAAATTTAATTTAAAGTTCAAAGAAAATATATTTGTAATTAATTTGAAGTGACATTTCACGATGGCCTATTTAGCAAAAGGTCGCAGGCAGGACCTCCTTGAATTGGCGGAAACGCTAGACATATTAATACCAGATAATTTCAAAGTTCTTGGCATAAAAGACGCAATCTTAAAAAGTGAAGGGTATGATGTAGATTTTACTAAAGAATGTTTAAATCGTATTATTAGTGATAGAAAAGAGCTCGAATTGCGAGCTGAAAGAGATAGGGAAAACCAACGAATATTTGAACTGCAAAAACTTCTTCAACTTATAACTGATACTTCTACAACTGCAGACTCCAATATGCCAAAGTTAGAACTCCATAAGCTATTACCGATTTTTAATCCAAAGACAACTGATATAACAATTTACCTAAACCTCTTCGAAAAACAATTAACATTTTTAAAAGTACCAATTCAACAGTGGGTGGTATACCTTGTTGGTCTTTTACCAACTGAAGTTTCAAATTTAATCACTAAAGAATCTTTTGCCGATGCTCAAGACTACTATAAAGTCAAACAAATTCTTCTAAAACGCTTTAAATTAAGTGCAGAAAAATTTCGGCAGATGTTTTCCTGACACACACACTAAAGATCCTGTGAAAACCTGGCGTGACTTCTACTTTGACTTGCAAACATATTTTGATGGGTGGCTGAAAGAATCAAAAGTTACGACGCTTGAAGAATTGAAAGATTTGATTGGGGCGGACCAAATAAAAAAGAAAACCCCTCAAGATTACAAAGATCACTTTTTGGACCAGTGGTGTAATTGGAACAATCCTCTACAACTAGTGGATAAGCTAGATTCGTATGAAGAAGTTAAAAACATGAGGAATAAAAACAATAAAAACTTTAGCTGGAAACAAAAAGAAATGAATTCCAGTCCCTGGAGAAGTAACTACACACAAAATCCTAAGTTGTCGTATGAACATTCTCTGTCTGGTTTCCCCAGTCAAAGTAGGCGGGAAACCGGGATTCCCAGTAACAGTAGGCGGAATCCCATTTCCAAAGACAGAATACCTGAAAAGAAAATCGTTGATACAAAAGAAGACAGAACTCCTGTATCTTGCTATGGATGTGGTGCTCCTGGAATCATTCGATCAAGATGCCACACTTGCAGCCCAGTTCGACAAAAAGATGATGCCTTGTCATTAAGTCTGAATCAATCAAACTTTTATAGTTTTTCTAGTGAAAGTAATCCCATTAGTATAATCCAAATTTCCATTTGTAATACAGAAGCAGCAGTTTGTGCTGATATTGGTGCTACACATTCAGTGGCTGGTGAAAAATTATACCATTTACTTAAACAAAAAGGATTGAATTTTGAAGAGAAAACCATGCAGATGACTCTTGCTGACGGTCGTACTCAAACCACAGAAATACTGACAACTTCTGTAGACATTGGTATCCAAGTAAAAGTCATTGCCACAGAGCTAATAATTTTGAAAAATGCTAAAGGCAACAGAACACTTCTAGTTATAGACTTTTTAAGGGATCGTCTTAGATCTCCAAAGAAAACAATGGTACTTCACTGAAACGTCTCACAGAAAATATAATTTTGTGAAAGCGCATCCTAATATCAATGCTCTGCTCACTGTTGACCCTGAACCACATCTTTGTCAACTTCGGAAAAATGAAGATACTCACCTTTCACTTCCACAACGGGAAGAAATAAATTCACTATTGGAAAAGTATGAAGAATGCTTTCAACCAGGGGGAGAGCCTACACCATTTATTGAACATCGTATAAATACAAGAAACCATCTTCCAGTTGCAGTACCACCTTATAGGATGAATCCTTCCAAGAAGGAAATATTAAAACAAGAAATCGATCGACTTCTCTCAGAAGGCATAATTGAAAAATGTGCTCGTTTTAAGGCTACAAACCAAAAACCTGCCGGTTTGCTTAGAACTCCAGTCTATTCACAGAGATTTGAAGTCATTGCTATTGATTTATATGGGCCATTGCCTCAAACTGACACAGGTAAACAATGGATATTCATTGTTGAGGATTGTGCCACGAAGTGGGTTGAGTTATTTGCCCTTTCTCAAGCCAGTGCTCGTCAATGTGCAACAACTCTGATAGAAGT
Organism: Trichonephila clavipes; assembly: GCA_019973935.1. Taxonomy (NCBI): domain Eukaryota; kingdom Metazoa; phylum Arthropoda; class Arachnida; order Araneae; family Nephilidae; genus Trichonephila; species Trichonephila clavipes. The sequence goes on along the minus strand of BMAU01000570.1, from coordinate 73,062 downwards.
TTTCATGCGTCATGGCATACCAAGACGAATTATCAGTGACAATGGAACGCAGTTTGTCAGTGCTGTTCTACAACAGATTTGCTTTACTTTAAATATAAGTCAAAACTTAATACCAGTTTATTCACCACAATCTAATCCAGTAGAGCGAAAAAACGGAGACCTTAAACCCCGACTTGCAATACTTGTTGGAGACGATCATTCTAGTTGGTATTCCAAACTCCCAGTCATACGTTTTGCCATGAATACAACTGTCTGTGATACTACAGATCACACTCCTGCTTACCTACTATTCGGGGGAGAGCTACGAACTGTAGACGATGTGGTGCAAGATTTCAAAAGCGTCGTTCACAATGACAATTTTGTTGCCGAAATAACACCTTATGTAAAACGATTTGCAACTATTACTGAAGACATACGAGAAAGAATAGAAACAAAGCAAGATCAACGAAAAAAGCAATATGATAAAAATCGCCGTCCAGTCTATTATTCTCCTGGAGATAAAGTTTGGGTTACTTTACATCCCATCAGTAGTGCAAAGAACAAGAAAACTTCCAAGTTCATGCCAAAGCGTGACGGTCCATATCTAATTCTCACCCAAAAGTCACCGACTTCTTATGTTATCGCAAGTCTTGCCAATCCATCTGAACCGATTGCTACTTACCATACTTCTACTTTAACACCTGTTAAAGACATAAACACTTCTCCGGTAGCTCCACTTCGGAAAAGAGGCCGACCACGAAAAGTTACATCCACATCACAAAATAAACATGTTCCAAGCCCGTCGACTGCTACAACAGCAGCTTCCAACAGAACCATCCATTCCTCAACAAGAGCTACTACTACAACAGCTAATTATGTCTACTCGCCGGGACGTCGTCGGATCCATAGGGGGAGATTGTAACCCCCCGTAGTTTAAACTCTTCTCATATGAACAGTAGAAAGACTATCGCGCCCTCTAGCGGCTAGAACAATCTTCAGTAATGGCCAAGCTTCGGAACTGTAAGGACGTACGAGCATGCGCTCCGATCCCTTTCAATTCTATTGTAACTGTTAGTTCTCTAGTTATGTATGTAAATGTTTGTTTTGTCTAATAAACGTGTTTAATTAACTAGTGGGCTTAATTAAGAGCCCCTTCCCCGCATGTCCCTTTATTACATTGGGTCACACCCCTTATACTTCCTTATTAATGATTAAACCTAAATATTTTAATTTATTACAACTAAATTTACACTTTTTTTGTTCAATGTTAACCCTGCATCTTGTAATAATTGAAAAATTCCTTTAGATGGCCAATATGCTGAGTGAATGATGTGATACGAATTCCACTAATCTTCTTAGGCGTCTTTTTGGGGAATATAAATTCGCTTATATTTCCAGTCAACTCCAAGATTAAGGGACAACTATGATTAGCCGATTGAGACTTTGAACTGAAAGGTCGCACTCCGCATGAGCTCAGTCACTAAAGCAGCACAACAAAGAGCCCTTTTTAGGGCTGAAAGGATTTGTAGTCAGCTTTCGTGACGCACTGCGTTCGATACTACCCCAAACCGACCCGGAACGAAAATGGCAACTGTTTTAAACAAAATGGATCTGTCCCCGCCGCACTCTCAACCACCCACACCCAACAGTGACGTCATGACCGAGGAAACGGCTTGTACGGACAACATCAAACGTTTCACCACCACACGAGACTGATACAAGCAGACACTGACGTCACTTGAAAGCGACGCAAACCATGATCCTACCAATGCTCTCTACGTAAAAATCCAGAAAGAATACGAAGAGATTTCTGCTCTACTTGACAATGGGGTGAGTGATTTTGGCTCTCTTCCACGTTGCACCACCATAGGCTGCCCACTTCACACGCTAACTCACCAAGTAAATTTCCACCTAGCTCTCCTACACACGCACACAAAAGGGTAACAATGAAGGGTTTATCTCTCCAAGACAAACAGCAAAACGTGTCTTACTTGAAAACCCAAGCTTCCAAATTAACTTGGAAAATCCATTCTCCTTACCTACTGCAATAAATTCCCAGCACTTCCCACTTCACAATAAACAACAGCTCAACAAAATTCGCAAGCTGGAGGGCAACCTCGTCGACCACTGCCGCAAACATGAACACCACTCAAATTGGAGTGTCACCCGCGTCGCAGAACCCGGACTCACCAACACATCTACACAAGGAGTTCAACCTAGAGTGACACCCTCGTCTACTCAAAATAATATACCCAAGGTACCACTGCCACCTCCGGTCATGATTTTCATCACGAAACACTACCGCGAACAATTAAAAACTTTAACAATGATGAATACTGGTGAATTTCTAAAATTATACACGAATAATCATGAGGAATACCACTCACTTAAGGAAACCACCAAGCAGCTACATTACCAATTCTACGTAATTACAGCAAAAAATGACAGACCAATTAAGGTTGTAATCAAAGGTCTGCCCAAATCTACTCATGTTGACGAAATAAAATCGGATCTTGAAGAACAAGGTTTTGAACCTGAACGTGTCGTCCAATTAATTGGCAGAAAAACCAAAAACCCTCTCCCAGTTTACATGATATCACTCCCTAGGAACATTACTAATCTCAAAATCTTCGACATCAAAACTCTCGGATACCTCAGTATCAGAGTGGAACCATATGAAGGTAGAGGTATTACTCAATGCTTTACCTGTAATACTTTAATAACTTCAATCATACCTCCGAAAACTGCTACATAACTCCACGTTGCTTAAAATGTGGAGAAGCACACATTACCAGAGACTGTCCCATCAAAAAAAAACTTGAGCAATTATATTGCATCAACTGTCAAATTTACGGCCATATGGCGAACTGGCAAGGCTGTCCCTGCTACCCAAAGCCCCCTAAGGGCGCTACTACACATGAAAACAAAAACATCTTCAACAGTATTGTACGACCCAACACTATGTACGCGCAAGTAACTAGCACGAAACAAAACACAAATAACTACAAAAATCAACGGCAGATGGCCTCACACTACAACCAACATGCTGGGAATTCACGGCAAACTGGGGCCATAAATTTACCTCCTATCACCCCTGTCCCTATTCACAATTATCCGCTGAATCAAAACAACGCTAGCATTCAGCAAACATTACAACTCGCAATTTATGCACTTACGCAAGTATCCCAAGCCTTTAACGGGGCCACTGGGATCGGTCAGAATTTAAATCAAATATCAGCGGCTCAAGGCAACCCAAATCAGATGTATGGCCTAATAGTGGCATCCTGTAACCCAAATTATGTCTAGATCGTCACCCATTGGCCTCAGTTTGTGTTCTTGGAACGCAAACGGACTGTTGAAAAGAAGAATTGAACTCCGAATCTTCATAGAGAAGCACTGTCCTGATATTATCCTTATACAAGAAACTCACCTGAGACTTTCCCACTCTTTTAACATTGCAAACTATAGTTGTTACCGTAATGACAGAATTACGGAAGACTGCGCGGCGGGAGGCACCCTCATTTTAATCAAAAACAACATTAAACACTATCATCTTCCCACACTCCAACTGCAAGCCATTGAAGCTACAATTGTCTTCATTAATTTACCAAACCACAATCCAATATCTATAGTTTCCTGCTACATTCCACCTTACTCCGATACGAATATATTTACAATAGACCTAGAAAATCATATACAAACAAGTAGTGACTGCATCATCTTCGGAGATCTAAATGCAACGCACAGCGCATGGAACTGTACACACAACTCCACTAGAGGTAATAAACTTCTAGATTTTACAAATTTATTAAACTTAAATATTGCCTACCCGAATTCTCCTACGAGATTTGGACACGGCACCGCAAACACCATTGACATTGCTATCATTCGAAATTTTTATTATCCATTCGACTTTTTTACAACACCCGACCTTTCTTCTGATCACAATCCAGTTTACCTTAACTTTAAACTCAAGACACCAATCTACTCTAAAAATCCCAGAGATATTTTCACGTGTTGGTCAGAATACACAAACAATTTAAATAAAAACCTATCGCTTTTTGATTATCATCCAAATAACATTCAAAATTCCACAGACATTGACAATAAAATCAAAAATTTCACAAGTACAATTCTCGCCACGCACAGCCACGCCTCCCGTCCAATAGGAAATCAGCACCGCAGCTATACTCCGCCTCACATTCACCAGCTCATTCAACACAGAAACAGACTTCGCAAACAATACCACAGAACTTTAAGTCCTGCACACGAGACAGAACTCAACAACTTGTTAAAAATACACTTAAACAATACTCCATCGACTCATGGACTCAACGCACAAGATAACAGCCTCTGGCACACACAAAAACTTTTTAAAAACAAACGACAAGCTATCCCTCCACTTGAATGCGACAGAGGAACTGCCATCACAGGCACACAAAAAGCAAATCTACTCGCTGACACTCTTAAAGATAATTTTACAGAAAACACTTACCAAAACAGAGACACAAACAATCATATTAACAATACTGTAAATATTTTCATCTCCACTAACCCTACTACCTTCCTCAACGCCGTCCTACCGGACGAAATTATTACTTATATTAAAAAATCTAGCTCTATAAAAGCACCCGGTAAAGACGGTGTTACTAATCGCATGATTAAAAACTTTCCTATCAAAGCCATATTTATATATTAACTATTCTCATTAACAAAATTTTAAAATATAATTATTTCCCTTCTGTCTGGAAGGAAGCTGTAATTTTTCCGATTCTAAAACCTGGTAAAAATGCTAAATTTGCAGACTCATATCGTCCCATTTCATTATTATCAACTTTAAGTAAAAAAAAATTACCGAGTACATTATTCTTTCCAGACTCAAAAATTTCACGTCTACTAATAATATTATAAACCCTAATCAATACGGATTCACTAAAAACCTTTCCACAATTCACCCTCTTCTTCACCGAAACTATCTCAGCAGGATTCGAGAAACAAAACCACAGGGGCCGTTTTTCTCGATAGCCAGAAAGCCTTTGATAGGGTCTGGATCAAGCTTATCTCTTATAACTTCCCACCTTCACTCACTCAATTTATACACTCACATATCACTAACAGAACTTTTACAGTACGGGTTAACGACACATATTCAGATTCCAAACACACATATGCTGGAGTGGCCCAAGGTAGTTTACTTGGACCAATTCTTTTTAATTTATACTTAAACGACATCCCATCATACTCACTCACAAATATTAATATGTACGCGGATGATACCGCAATTTCTGCAGGCTTCCGAAATTCCAAAACCGTCACTCTCGCCCTCAACAAACACCTAGCTTTGCTAGAAAATTTTTTTCGATAAATGGAAGATCAAAATTAATGTTGAAAAGTCAGTTGCGATTGCTTTCACATACAAAAGAACACTACCACCACCACCCACATTGTACAATCAAATTATTCCATGGTCTCAGGAAACCATATATCTTGGACTCATTTTTAATAATAAACTCACCTGGAAAAAACACATTACTTATGCTCGCGATAAATTCCGGAAAGTAATGTTTAAAATATACCCCCTATTAAACCGGAATTCACACCTTGATTTAAAATGTAAAGTGCTTCTCTACACAGCCGTTCTACGTCCAATCCTCTCTTACGGATGTCCTGTATGGGGTTATGCTGCTAAGACAAACATTAATATCTTGGATGTTGCTCAAAATACTTTAATCAGAATGATCATTGGTGCCTGTAGGTACATGAGAAACGACGAAATTCGCAATGCAATTAAAATTCCTTCATTTAAATCGCACATCCAAAAATTAGCTAAAAACTTCTTTAATTCTCTGAATAGTTCTGAAACTGTAAATATGCAAAACTTAGAAAACTATACTGCAAGAATCAAGAGGAAACGACCCAGGAGTATACTCCTGGACTCGTATAATCCTCTCTAGCACTTAATTTATTCTTAATCATCTATTTATATCACTCTTTTAATTTATAATCAAGTTTGTCTAGCATTATTTTTAAATCTCTACATCTCCTTTCAGCGCTCGCCGTACTTAAGTCAAAACTGCAGCAACACCAGAAGCGGTTAATGCGAGGGAGGGTGACCGCCTCGCAAACCACCCGGCTGCTTCCTTTTCTACCTCATAAATTTTCGCCCCTACTGGACGTCCGTCACTCCACCACTCACACTCACTAACCATTTTTCCTGAGCCATTATTCTCACTTTTCAACAGCAAATATGAACTCTTCCACTCAGATTCCTCACTGAAAACTTTCCGAGATGTCAAGATCCATGCCTCGAAGCTCCCCCTACTGGTCTGCCGCCGCTCGTCCAATTGCAATGATCTACTACCAAACATGAAAACTCAACGATCAGCCATGTCATTAAAGAGACTTTTGCCAGATACGGGATTAAGGGTTCTTCTAACCCAGGTGCCCGAAAAAATTCCCGCAGAATCAACTCCAAGAAGATGAACGGGATATGTAAAGTAGATAGGGTATTTAAGTCAAGCGTTGTAAGCTAGCAGTCTTGATGAGGAAGGCTATTGAGCCAGCAACAGTAACCTCAATCTTAGAGGATTCCAAGATAGTGAAGATGTCGTGTTGATATTCTATGAAGAGCGAGAAAGCTTATATAACCAGCGGTAAATATAATTTATGTACGCTTAAAATAAGCGTTAGTTTAGTCAAATCTGTTAAAGTTAATGAAAGTTAATATTTCGATTACGTGTATTTCTCGGACCTCCTATTTCGGTAGACCTTACTTAATCTTTAGCGTAATTATTAATTAGTTGCATAGTTCGTAATTTAATTTAATATGAAGGTAAATCCCTTTATTTGACGTAACATAAAAGTATTATATGTTATTAGAGTTTTTTTTAGACTTGAAGTAATAAATAATTATTATTATTATACAAAATGGCTCTTGGTGATTCTTTGCCTCAAACTAATCTTGGTGTCCAGGGTGAGACCCAGGGGGGTCTCCACAGATGGAGACGATATAATTACGTCATCCATACAGACGTTCACAAACTTCTCTATCAACGGTTTTAGTATGATATCAATGGCCTTCTAAATATTGGGAGCTGCCCCTGACAAGCCGAATGGCATACGGCGAAATGCTTAAGTGCCATTCTTCCTGACGAACGCGGTCTTAGCTATATCACTAGGGTTTACTGCCAGTTGAAAGTAGCATTATCTGAGGTCGAGAGCTGACATTATTGCTGTATGGGGTATGTTCATTGTTAAATCATCTATTAAGGGTAACGGATAACGGGGGTATTTTGTAATAACGTTAAGTTTCCGATAATCGACAGCGAATCTATATACTTCCGGATTATCAGGCGGTAACCCATTATTTTTTCTACATAATACAACCGGTGAAGTGTACGGGGATTGAATCGGAATTATGGTTCCCTCTTTTAACATTTTGTCAACATGATAATCAAGTATCGCTTGTTTTACCCAGTCATAATGATACGGACGAGAAACAACAGTTGGGTTATCTCCCGTGTCAATCTGATGATATAAAACATGTGTAAGCCCCGGTTTATCTGAAAATAATCCCTAAAAACTATTAAGACGTTTCAGGGGTGTTAATATCAGATTTTTTCGAATTTTCGAAGAAAAAATATATGTTGTTCCCCATTTTCTTTTGCACCTTTTGATGCCAACCACGTGATAGTACTACAAAAACTTCGAAAGTTATTCGAAAAATTCCAAACAGCAATTTAGTAATAACACTGTTTAAATGGACACATGCCACACCCACTTATTCTTGATTTCCGCATACGTTTCATTTTTCTGTTTTTAAAAAGCCTCATGAAATATCTTAAGCACTTGGGTGAATGAGAAGGAAGCTTGCAACTCAACACATTCTTTCTAATGTGTTTTCATTCTGTTTAGGTAATGCTAGCACGTTGTTTGAAATAACTTATCGAAATTCAAAACAAAGTTGTCTAAAATCATTTATCTAAATTCAAAACAAGATTTATCTCTTGATTTGAAATGGAAAATACACATCGTAGACCTTCAGGTAAATGCCCCAAGAAAAGAAGATTTAGAGGGAACCAATTCATGAAGGTATCTCCTCATACAAATGTTGCAGAAAGGAGAGATACAGGTAAGTGTGTGCTTCCAGTAATACAATCTCAGGAATTCAGACTTAATTAAAGTAATATCTTGTTAAGGTAAGTGAAAACTTCAAAGGATATCGTATTTTTGATTTTATTTCAGCCTTTGGCTCTATTTTGTTAGTAAAATGTCATAAACCATTAACAATTAATGAAAAGTCCACTCGTGGTTATGTTCGAATTTTGAAATACATTGTAAAAACTGTAGGAGTGTTTGTACTTTTTGAAGCTGTGAAAACACAGGGAATAAAAATAATGCTCCAGAAATTAACAGACGATCTATTTTAGCAATGAGATGCATAGGCGAAGGTTTAGACTCATTAAAAATCTTTTGTGCTGTAATGAGTCTTCCTAATCCTGTTGAACAAAAATCATATGATGTTATCAATAATAAACTTTCACTTGTTATGAAGGAAGTCACTGAAGAAAGCATGAAAAGGGCAGCTGTCGAAGAAAATTCTTCGTCACCTGATAACCTTTTAACGGTAAGTGGTGATGGTACCTGGAAGACGAGAGGACATTCATCGTTGATTGGAGTATGTACTGTAATAGGGGCCGAAACATGTAAGGTTTTGGATAGGGAAGTTTTGTCCTCATTTTGCAAAGGATGCGACAGTTATAAAGGGGTAAAGTTTGGTATCAAGTGCAATAAATGGCAAAGAGCGCATAAGATTTCATGTAGAAAAAATTATTCTGGCTCTGCTGGTAAGATGGAGGTTGACGGGATGTTGAGAATTTTTAATCGATCAGAAAAGCTTCACAACCTGAAATATTCGAAATACATAGGAGATGGCGACACAAAAACATTCAATGCCCTTTCTGAAAACAAGCCATACGGTGATGACCATCTTATTCAGAAAATAGAATGTGTAGCCCATGTGCAAAAGAGAATGGGTACAAGACTTAGGAAGCTTAAATTAGTATATAGTAAAAAGAAATTATCTGTTGGTAAAACTATAGGCGGTAAAGGTAGGTTAACTGATAGTTTAATTGATAAACTTGCGCATTACTATGGTAATGCTATTCGATGTAATTCTACTAGTGCAAATGGAATGCGGAAAGCCATTTGGGCTGTTTGGGGTCATTCTTGCAGCACTGATGATAAACCGATGCACTGGTTTTGTCCTAGAAATCCAAATACATGGTGTAATTATATAATGCTGCAATTAATAATAATTTACAAAATTATAAACACAAACCCTCAGTTGCTAAAGCTGTTCGAGATGTAATTAAGCCTGTATTTTCAGACTTATCTTATCCGGCACTCCTGAATAAATGTTTAGGAGGTAAGACAAAGAATCCTAATGAATGTTTAAATTCATTAATCTGGAAGTTTTGTCCTAAGACGATTGGTTCTAGTCTTCAGATTGCAGAGATTGCTGTAAATCTAGCAACCAGCGTTTTTAATGATGGAAATCAAATACTTATTACTATTTTAAAGAAATTTGGCTTAAAAATTAACAAAAATGATTGTGTGTCCCTAGCTGAATGTGACAATCGTCGAATCTTTACATCAAGACAGAGGCGCTTAGCATCATCTTTTGAAGCTCGCAGAGCCAAAAAAAATTAAAAAGACTAAATAAATTGAGCTGTTTGAGCAACAGGAAGGGATATCTTATGATCCTGGAGCATTTTAGCATGTAAGTTTTAAAATTTATTTTTTCAAATTCAATTTAAAACTTTAAAGCATTTTTTCTCCTTTTGTGTTTTTTTTACTTACGCGTATTGCGTTTCAAAAACTATCATACTTTGATGTATAAAACTTTTCAGAATTATAAATTCTATCATAATCTTTAAATCCGAGCTATTTATAGTATTATATATTTTTAATGTTTTGAAAAAATTCAAATAAATTGAATTTTTTAAAATTTTTTTAAAAATGTACTTTTATATTTTTAAAAATATTATTCTTTATTCTATTTATATAAAATAGGCTACAATGTAATAAAGATATATTTGACTTTATAAATCGACTTATTGCTAGTAATTAGAATTATTATTGCAGAAAATATGTTGCGCGTCGTAAAACTCACTATTTGTTTCTCACAAAACTTTTTCTTATTTTTATGTGCTAATTATTTTCAAAATTATGATTATATTTTAGATATTTTATACTTTTTTGAAACTTTATTCCTTTATAAAAAATGTGTAAGAAAATCAAATTATTTCATTTTAACCTCAAAGAATTATTTCTAGTCGAAAATTGTTTGCATTTTGTGCGCTCGAAACATTTTTAACACCCCCTGAGACACCTTTAACAAATCCTGCAACTCCTGTTTCTGTTTTTCCTCCAACGTTGTCTTAGAAAGATCTATTTCCACTTTTCCTTCATCAATCGTTTTAACCACCTTATCAATCGGCAAATCAGGAATCGCTAACGATTTCCGATCAAAGTCCAAAATAATCTTTGATCCACTTATAAAATCTACCCCAAGAATACATGGGTATTCTAAATCTGCCAACACATGAAACAACCAATGCTTTTCAAACTCCCTTATTCGAACATTTAATTCCACAATTACAATATTCTGACATTTAGCTCCCTGTGCCGTGATCACCTGAGTACGCGATTTCTTTACTTGCTTATAAAAAAAAAGTTTCGGTATGTCTCCTCCGATATAAATGACTTCTCCACTCCAGTGTCCCATAACTCTTTCGTAAATGTATCATTTAATAAAATAGGAACATATGGCAGTTCCACGAGAGACATGCATATTGCAGAAAGTTTAATTGGTACCTCATTTGCCGACTGCGTCTGATCACTTTGAACAACACAAACTTTCAAAACATTAATCGTCCCCTTTGTCTCCTATCGCCTCGACTAAAATTCTCACTCGAGCCCTATTTCTGTGGTCCCCTATACTATATTTTTTGACCTCCATTTCTAAACTGGTATCCCCTATCGTTAAATCTTCGATCATCCTTCTGAAATCTATTAATGCTTTCGAACCACTGATTTCCTTGACGGCCATTCTCGTAGTTACCCCTATGTTCATTTCTGCCATTACTCGGTCTACGCAACTTACGAATTTCTCCAATTTCTTCGATTATCATCAACATTAGACATCCTACGCTCATTGCAACCTCGTCTTTTCACATTATCACTATTCCTCGAACCCAGTATTGCCTTGTATGAATATATTTCCTCAAACTTAGCTAAGACCTCCAACAATTGAACTGTGTTTTGTGGATTTCGAACCTCAGGACCGGCGCTGGGGGGGGGACAAGCCGGGCCCCTGCCCGGGGCGGCAAATTGGCTGTAAAATTAACTACTTTATGAGGAAAATAAACGAGTCAGAATAAAAATTCGAAGGAAAAAAAATTAAAAATGTGTATGCAAAATATTCACGTTTTCTGTGGAGTCCTTAAGTTGTTTTTTTTAACGAGTATCCATTAGTATTTAAAGCCATGTTTCCCAACGCTGGTCTCATGGGGGAAGGTTTGATTGATTGATTGAATATTAACGTCGCATTGTTCAGCTACTCGAGGGCTTTTGGCGACGGACCACGTAATTTTGAACCATGGTCAAGTGACGTGGACGACACCTGAGCTGGCACCACCCTCTCCTAACTACCACACCACACCAACGGGAGGACGTTTCAGCTCTCGACAGATTTAACGTGCATCGCTGCCCTACATGGCGGGTCTTTAGTGCATGGGGGAAGGGAGAGGGGGTGATAAAGAAGAATTTCGGCATCCGGTTCCTTCTCTTTCAACTAATTTCCTATAACTGTTACTGTATACGTGAATTCGGGTACTATTGAAAGAGATAAGATTTTGGCAGAGATTAGTCTCAACAAAAGTGATGAAAAGCAGGGTCAAGTTTTATGAATGAAAAGAAAGGGGCAGAATGACCCTGAGAAAAATATCCTTTTTCGAAGAAAACTGAGGGAATCTCGTGTCAATTTGACTTCCGAACTAATTCTTTTAGTTTCCTGTGCTTGAAACAGACAAGACAAATTAGGACAACAAAAAAGGTAACAATATTTTCATTTTCAAATTCTTTTTTGGATTTTTAATGCCCAGGAAGTTTGATCATCGCATAAGATAAAGTGAAAAGAAAAAAATTTTTTGCTACATTTGCGCTTTTTCTATTTTATTTATTTATTTATACATGAATATTAATGTCATCAGTTTTATAGAGTATTTTCATGTTGATTAATATTTTTAAGTATATGTGTGTTCGTAGCTTGAATGTAACGTTATCTTCTTAAAACATCTTCGATTGAAATTGTTATTCAAATGAAAAAAATGTTATTTGCCTCTGGTATAAAAATAACTTCCTTAGTCGCTTATAAAGGACGATAGTAGGTCATTTAAAATGCAGAACATTAATGAGCTTTTGAGTACTTTCATTAATTATTTACCATACATAAAGGATCTAACAGCAGTAGCTCGAAATTGAAATACAACGTAGTTATATGTATTGTGATGATTTTGTTTTGTAGTCGGAATATATTGTGATAATTTTGTTTAATAATAAATGAACTAGTCTGTAATTGCTAAATAATTAATTTATATTGTTTCAAACTGTTAAAAGAATTTTCAAAGAAAAAAATAAGTTAATTTTACTTATATAGACACTTTTTTTTCTTTTTATTGAATGTAACATGTGAAATAAATACATAATTTTTCTAATCTAATCTAAGACTATTAAGTTAGCCATATATATATATATTCTTTTGTAAGATTAAATTATTAAAACTTGAACAATATATATACTTATATATATATATATATATATATATATATATATATATACATATTGCATGCTATTGACATTTTAAGAGGAATTTACAAGATACCTTTTTAATTAAGATCTTTTACACCAGTGGTTCCCAAAGTGGTCTATGACGACCTGCAAGGGGGTCCACGTCAAGACCTGACAAGATTCATACTAAATGTAGAAAATTTGTTGTTGTAGCACCAGATTCAACCCTCTTATTAAAATCAATTGTATGTTGCTTGGTTGTTTTATTTAACAGTTATTTTATATATTAATTGATTTTTAATTTAGTTAATTAACATATGCTTTTTAAACTTTTAACTCTATACTTCATCAGTTATAAATTTAATTCTTTTAAAGTAGTATTAGTACTAGCAGTTAAAAAGACATTTAAGTGGATAAATTTGCAAAAATTCAATATTAATTAAGTAGGGGTCTACCCCATACCGAAAAACAGGGCAAGGGATCTATGAGACAAAAAAATTTGGGAACCTCTGTTTTACACGGACATTTTGAAAGAATATTTAATGCAGTCTAATAATTAATTATGTGTATAATTAATTATATATATTACGTGTATAATTAATGATATATATATTATGTGTATAATTAATTACGTGTATGCTTAGTTATATATGTTATGTGTATACTTAATTATATATATTATGTGTATAATTAATTATAAAAATATTTAAAAGAATGTATAAAATACCTTTAAAATATTGTAAAACAGTTCTGTATGCTACTAATATAGTTCATCAAAATGCATATTTCGAAAAATTTAAAAATTGAGTTAATAAACTATCTGCAGTTTAATATGAAAGAATTTTAAGGAAACATTTAAAAGACTTTATAAGATTTTAAACCAAAAAAAAAAATACAAATATTTTAAAAATACAAATTCAATGCAAAACCATCCTTTAGATAAATAAATTGCAAAATTTCAGGCGTGAATTTTAAATTTTGAAGGACGATTATTAAATAGATAATTAATTTGAATGCATAGTGATATCTAATTAATATAGAATTAGCAGCCCTAATAAGCAGACAACAATGACTTGAATCCTGAATAACTTCCAAAGCATTTTTAAAATTAAGTTTCTATCTTATTAAACTATGTTTTATTTGTGATTGATACATAAATGCTTTAATTCTCAATCGTTTAATTGCAATGAATAAAATTATAAAATACTTCAGAACATAACCACTTATCCAAGACATAACGAGAGGCTCTTAATCAGTGCACCGTAGAACACTGGTGCACTAAAAATTAAAAAAAATTGATGTTTTCAATGTGCAATAGTTTTTATTTACTCTATTTCATTTTACTATTATATTTCTCAAAAATCCTTTAAAATGTATTTTTCCTGATTGTGAAAAGGTTTAAAAGCGTTAGTATGTATATTTAAGAAAAAATTCTAGTAATAATAGGTTCCAATCTATAGCAATATTTAAAATCTTTAGAAAAGGCAACAATAAGAATGTCAAAAGTGTCTTATAAAAAACAACAGGAAAAGGATTTAATTAAAATTTTATTGTTACACACACAGAGAACAATAATTAATGTGGAAGAATATAAGTACTATTTTTTTGTTGTGTGCGTGTTCCTAGTATAAAACTATTTAATTAAAGTGTAAGCAAAATGCGCATTACAGAAATAAAAATATGATAAAGAAAAAAATTATAAAGTAGATAAATGATTTCAAACAAAATTCGTTGAGAAACCCGAATAGATGCATTAAAACCGCTAAGGCATCAAGTAGGAGGGATATACGAGGCTTTACTTGCTGTTTGCAATAATTCGAAGATTGACAACTCTATAAGAGTTGAGGCTTCTGGACTATTAAGTAGTGTTAAACAATTTAAGTTCTTATGCTGCATTGTAATTTGGTACAAAATCTTAAATTGTATCAATCCTATAAGTAAGCTCTTGCAGACAGAAGACTATTATTTGCCATCTGCTATGGAGTTCTTGAAAAATCGTGAAGATTTTTTCAAGGATCTTAGATTAGACACAGCCTTAAATGAAATGCTTTGCGACGCTCAAGAATTCGCTGACGAAATTGACATACCGGCTAATTTTGAGCTCACCCAGCCACGTCATAGAGTTCGAAGAAGGAATGTTAATTTTGACTATGAGGCACGAGAAGATCCGATAAAAGATCCTATTTTGAAATATAAGACAGAGTTTTATTTTTTCACATTAGATAAAGCTATCAATGCACTTGAATCCAGGTTTGATTTTATCAGTACCCACAGCAACTATTTCCAGTTTTTATACAATATTTGTGATTTAAAAGATACTCCTCAAAACGACGAACTAAAGTATTGTAAAAATCTAGAAACAGTGTTAACTGATGGGAATTCATCGGATATAAACGTGCTGGACCTGGCAGACGAGATAGTAGCAGTTTAGGCTTTGCTAAATAAAAATGAAAGCCCAATTGAGATTTTAAAATTCATATCGAACCTGGATTTTGCTCCAGATCTCGGTATAGTCATAAGGATATTGCTTACTCACCCTATAAGTGTGGAAAGGAGATAAAGGAGTTTCTCCAAATTAAAATTAATTAAAAAATTTTTATGCTCCACAACTACCGAGGATCGGCTAAACGGCTTGACAACAATAGCCATTGAACAAGAACTGGTTGAAGAAATTAGTGTTAAAGAAATTATAAAAAAATTCTCAGAATTAAAAGTGAAAAAGAAACACTTTTAAGTTGAACTCTTGGTTTAAGTGTATTTTTAATATGTAATTAAGTTTTAATACTTAGTGGTTCTGAAATTTGTTTTAGTATTTTTTTTAATATCTGCATTTTGTAATTATACACTAGAAATCACTTGTGTGCAACCCTAATTTTAATTTAGCGCCAAAAACATAAATTAATAAATTAGTATTTTTTGCTAACCAAAACTTGAACATTATTGATAGCAATTTTTTTTTGCTCTCGTTTTATTTTACCACTAAGCGTGGAAAGGGTTTAGGTTATTTCTTTAAATTTTTGTTATAAAACGGCGGCATTTTACCTCTTTTCCCGGGGTGGTGAAACTGCTAGCGCCGGCCCTGCGAACCTCCACATAGTCCTGGACTTGTGGTTCAAGTCTAACAAAAATATAATCTACCAAGGCTACCAGAACACATCCCCAGTTCTTATTTTTTATTCAATTTTAATAAATCGTAAGCAAAATCCGTCGGCTCCGTCTCTGTTGAGACGCGCAAAAGCTGACTTCTAAATCTTTCCTATTTTGTATGGCAGGGACAATGCTGCTTTCAGCTGCGCCAAGTCCGTGGCGGTATTCTGCACTAACGCTGATCCGAATATCCTCCCAGGAGATGACCTTTCAAATAAGCACACTTTAAATCACTGGGTATCTCAAGTAATTTGATTTGATTGTCGATACCCTCCAAAAACTCGGAAACATTCTCTGACCCGGAAAAGTACACTTCGGGTAAAACATTAAACCCACTCGCGCTTCTTATCTTGGGGTCTTACAGATTGAATCAAGTTGGGCGCCAATGTCATATCCCTCCCCTCGTGTGGACATCTCTTTGATTATCAGCGTGAGCTAGAGGTGTAGGATTAACGGAGAAGAACTAGATAATCTTAATATATATTTATTAAGATTTCGAGCTTAAGCTTTTAACAAATGAGATTATAATAATATATGTGAGAGAATCTACGGTGGCAAAACGCACAATTTATATAACTCGGACCACTATCCATAACTGACTCGCCTCAACACGATTCCAATACTATTACAGATCCTAATGTTAAATAGTCCATCCTACCTTGGCGTAGTTTCAGTAACGATCACAACTATCCTAGATGAGGCCTTGCAATAACTCGAGTGCAATGGTATGCACCTTGATCAATGTATCTGTATCACATATAATTACTATTCTTCGCCACGTAACATTTTCCATCTTCTTCACGCTTGAACCCTGGATTATGTTTGCATTTCTCTAATTGCCATACCGCTTACTCTAAGTTCCGATATTTAAAAGCTTCCTAACTTGCATCTTTCTTTCACGCTTCACTTCTTGGATTTGGTTGGAAAAGAATTGCTATTAATTCTGGCCACAAAGATCCCAAAGGACATGTTAGAGAAAAGACGCGTGAGCCCGTCACAATCTTTGCAATCCTCTGAAAACGCCGTCAGTTTAAAACGCAATTTCTGCTGCAAAACTATTCACCTTCCCCACTAAAATACTCATCATAGAACCCGTGCTGCCATATATCTTGGAAGAGTGGATTTCAAAGAACATTTATACTAAGTATCGTTCGAATATTCGTAAAAATGGTTATTCTACGTAATTTTAAAGTGAGTGGTACTTATAAGTACCATCGGTAGATAAAAGGTTAAGTCGATCGAGATCGATGGGTGGATCACCAAGTAATTTTGCGGTGACCGCCTTTATTAAGACTTGAGGCGCTCATATTAAAAGAGACATATTTATGGAACACTGACGCCAGCTGGACTGGACAATCGGCTTTTTCACAATCGATGTGACAGTGTTTACTTAAGCAAATGAATCGAAAAATATGTAAATGACTGTCGTTCCTTCATTGGAATCATACGATGACGCTTAATATGTTTACTGCCGTTGTAGAGAAAAATCACTGCGATGCCAGTGGTACAAATGAACCCCCCCCCACTCCGACTGAAGGGGAGAATAAATTTTGATAATCATCTGTTCCCGCGATAGTCCGGGATCGGTTATTGAGACATTATTCCCCTCCCCGCACTTTCATTGGATTGAGCTCTCTAGTAGATGTCATTTCCCGCAATGGCACGGGAATCGGCAGTGAACAAACTAAGTACATACGTCGGTTTCAAATTCATCAGTTCACGTATGTTCTTTGCTCATTGCATTGAGAGAGAATACGTCGACGCTCCTCGGTCTAGCAGTCGCTCATAAGTGTTCAATCATTTAGCTTGACAATTTTATGTTACTTGTATTTTTGTAGTAAAAATAGTAATCTGTCATATTTTGAAAGATAGGCACATTGTAGAAAAAAGTGTTAGAAAAATAAAATTATAAATATAGAAGAGCCAAACCTACGCCAATGAGTGGACCGCTACACCTTAAAAGTATTAGAAGTAGACCGTACTCTGGATAAGTCCCCCACCCCTGCTCTAAGTCTTCGCGTTGAAGAAGTTTGGAAAGTATAGTTTTAGTTAGGAGTCCTCCTCCAAATAACGAGGTTAGTTGCCAGTAGCTATTGTGTTGCTTCGAAGTGCGAAGTCAATAAATTCCATCGACATCATATAAATTTGCTAAAACATTTCCCGTCCCGTAGGAGATGAGTAGTGATGGGATACAATTGCAGTTTTTATATTTGCCCTGTTTACAGGAAATAGGGATTACACAGGAATGTGGGTGCGTCTAGGTTCAACGGACCTTATGGCCGGCAAGGTTGTGTTCTTGCGCGGACTGTTGAGTCCAATCAGGGTGGTAGATTTGACGGTAATGAATCCGTAGTGGATTCTTTTCGAAGTGGTGCGGTCAGCTTTATAACGCACGTACACGCCATTTCTCGTGCCCTTTTTCCTCTTACGTCTGCCAGAAAAACCTCCCGTCTGGAAAGGGAACTCCCTGCCCGGGGTCAACCCCTCGTCCACTCCTTTCCTCTCAGATAAGTACCACCCTTGTAGATTTTAACGTTGTGTTCAGTATGTTAATCAATAAATATAATTGTTTACCACTATACGATCGGACTATTAATTTAGTGTACAGTAATAGAAGAAGTAATTAAACACTAATCTATAGAAGATTTTAGTGTTTAATTTTAACTTAAGTCATGATGCGATGTGAAATTAGGAATCTGGGTTCAAGGAGTTAATAATTTTAAAAAAGTCCAAAATATCATCGCATCAGTATTTAGCATCCCCAACTCTTATTATGTATCCCTTGTTATTAGTAGTGTTCAGTTGTATCTATGCTGCAAAATACTGAGGTGGTATCATTGTCAGAGCAATGAATCCAAGTTTTGTTCAGAAGTAATAGTGATAGAGTGGTAAAATCAGAAGTAAGTAGGATATATTTCAGCACGGATTTGTTAAGAAGAAATCTATATTGTGTCTTTGATAATATCCAAAACAACACATTTTGCTCTCAGTTTTGCTTTATTTAGTTTGAGTATTTTATTACTACGTCAAGTTGAAAAGTGAATCGAAGTTCAATGTGCAGGAACCAACTCATAAAAGTAATTTAGTTTTTGTTTATATAACATAAGGGGAAAGGTCTCTATGCCCCAATCTCTTTATAAACCCATGTAATATTCATTAAAATTCAGATAATTAATTTACTTTCATGTAGAACTTTACTCATGAATTAATTTACTTTCATGTTCTCCCTGTGTATTGTATCAAACTCGCGGACCACAATGAGCATTTTTGCGGCCCGATCAATATATTGGCTCACAATAATATACAAAAAAAAAATCTTGAAATAGGAAAGATAGTAGCAAAGAAGAGATGTCAAGTGTCAGGACTCAAACATTAAATTTTTCTTGTTCTTTTATATATATATACTAGCCGTTACCCACCCGCTTCACTGGGTATCTCACGATGTTTGTATATATGTATACTGTTTACATATAGATTAATTATTGATATCTAGCATTAAGAGTTCGATTGTATTGAAAAATATATTTATAGCTGTTACACTGTCGCCCCTTCATATAAAAAGAACATAAATTATATCTAATTTCTATTTATATCTAAAATAGAAGGAGAAAGATATTTTTCGCTCACACTTAACCTAATAATCAAGTGGATTTTCACCAAAACAACTTTCAGTGGATCTCTACTCCATAAAATAAACATGCGTGCTAAATTTCAAGTCTAAATCTAACAGAGCAAAAACGGAATTTTTATCATCAATACCTCATTGACAGCATTCTTAGCGGATTCCAATTCAACAAAAGAAGCATGCAAACCAAATTTTATTATTATAGTCTTAGCAGTTCAAAAACGGGGATTTTGTCTATCAATACCCCCGCAATATCTCTCCCCGCTTCCCCCTGGAGTTGATTTCCGTAAAATCCATTCTTAGTGGAACTATATTCAACTAAAGATAGTGCTCAACAAATTTCAAGTAAATGAGTTAAATTTAAAAACAGGAATTTTTCTATAACACGCCTTAATCCCTCGCAACCCCACTCCTTTGGGGGTCCGTTTTCGCAAATATCTTTGAAAAGGAACTTTATTCCATGAACGGAACATACCTTCTAATTTTCAAGCAGGGGTTTCTATTAGTTGAAAAGCGGAAATATTTATCTATTACGCCCCTTAATCTCTCCCCAACGACCCTTGGGGATCAATTTTCCTCAAACTATTTTATAGTGGATCTCTACACCCTGAAAGGAATTTGCTTACCAAATTTTAAGACTGTACGTCTAATAGTTTAAAAAATGGAAATAATTATCTATAACGCCCCTTAAGTCCCCGCAACGCCACTTAGGAAACGATTTACACAAAACCCATCTCATGACAGATCACTACTCAGTGAATGGAATCTGCTAACTCAATTTCAAGATTTTACGTCTAATAGTTTAAAAAAGGAATTAATTGCCTATAACGCCCCTTAATTCTCCACAACGCCACTTGGGGTCGATTTTCACAAAACCCATTTTGCAGCGGATCTGTACTCTATGAAAGGAATCCGCTTACCAAATTTCAAGACTGTACGTCTAATAGTTTAAAAATGGAAATAATTATGTATAACGCCCCTTAAGCGCCCTCAACGCCCCTTGGAGGTCGAATTTTGTAAAAATCATTATGTAGGGAATCTCTACTTTATGAAAGAAATCTGTGTACCAAGTTTCACGACTGTACATCTAATAGTTTAGTAAAGGAAATAATTATCTATAACGCCCCTCGGGGTTCGAACTTTGCAAAATCCGTTCTTAGTTGACGTCTACTCCATGAGGGGAACCTACCTACCAAATTTCAAGTCTGTAGGTTTAATGGTTCCGGAGATATCGTGATTAGTCAGTGAGTCGCTTTTCTCCTTTATATATATAGATTTATTATTCGAAGTAAAACTACGTTTCTATGAATTTTGATTTCCTTTGCGGCCCACCTTAAGTTAAACCTTCTTTATTCGGCCCAAGTCAGCCTTTGAGTTTGATACTCTTGATGTAGAATGAACTATTGAAAACAGTTAAACTATGCAAAATATGAAACTGATTAAAGACTATTAGTAAAATTTAGCGTGATTATGTGTACTGCATCTACTACCGGTTAATTCAAAGTAAGTGTGACCAGTTTTAAAAGTATATAACTATTTATGATGAATTTCTGTTGTTTTACCACTGGTTTTGTTTGAAAAATGAAGCATTTAAATTAACAATCTAACCATTTTTATTAGTGGGATTAAATTACAGTACTAAAATTGGATCCTTAAACCTGGAATGAAATTCTACAGTTTTTGAAGGATGGTTGTTTAAATTCTGTAAATAACAAAGCATTTAAAAATCGAAAAAGACGTTTTTCTATTGTATTACTATCTAAACTTCAAAAAGAAATAAAATTTGACTTGCAATCAAAAGCTTCAGGGAAAAAATGTGAATGAAAAGAAGTCCTTAATGAAAGAGAAAACAAGAAGTTGAAAAGAATTATCACGGTAGAATATTCTTTGCCTCAAAAACCTCCGGCAAAGAAATTATAGATAAACCAATCGACAATTTATCGTCATAAAGAAAATTGGCTATAAAAAAGTAAATTTTCCAGTCTGTCATCAAATGTATGTTAAGACCGTAGAGAAACGAAGAAAACGTTCTTGGCCTCAGTATTTAATGTTACTCAAAGATAGATAAAAAACATGGATATCTTCTGATGAAACACAGTTTCATCTGTCATTCACAACTGTCAAAACGAAGATTCAATATATTTCAAGCAAAAAACGTTGCAAAGACGCAGCCGTTTTGGAAAATGCGAGTCAGCTGTCAAGTGTTAGGGTATGGACGGAAATGTCCTCTCAAGGATTGACAAAACCGTTTTTTGTAGAAACGAGCTTTAAAATTTATGCTAAACACTATCAGAATAAAATTTGAAACACTTGACCAAAAAGGTAAACGTCTTTGCCCTCAAGGAAACTGTTTTTCACCAAGATTCTGCGCTAAGTCATACTTTAAAATCAACTATAAAATGGCTAAAAGCTTAAAAAATAAATTTTCTGCCTCCTGATAAATGACTATCACTATCCCTGTCTGTGTCATTGCGATTATTTTTGATGGGGATACTAAAAAACAATTAAATAGACGTGAAATAAGAGCATTTCAAGGGCTTCAAAAAGCAATTTAAGAGGGAGTTGGAAAAATACCCCAAAAATGATCGAAAAAATTTATTTAGCTTTGCCAAAACGCTTGCGAAAAGTGTGCTATGCTAGAGGAAACCACCTTGACAATTCCATGTGAATAACTTTATTTAATGAAAATTTATGATCCTCTGAAATTGGTCACACTCTTTATGAATCAATAGCTACAGTGGTTATTTTTGCACAGCCTATATATAAACAGTTTTATTTTTTACTAGCTGCATGGCCCGGCTTTGCACGGGCTTTCTCTTTCCTTCATGACGCAAGCAATTATGTGTGTGTTTGTACGCGCGCAATGTGAGTATAATTTCTAAAATTATTTCATTAAATTTCCCTTTTTCGAAATTTGTTCCACATATTTTCGATTTAAGACAGGTTTCTTCCCATCCCTCTAGCCCGGCATAACACGGTTTTTTTAGTGTAAAACTACTGTTTCCTCTTCCCCGCCCCCTCACAGATAAAATATAGCTTCAAAATTTGATCTATGACTTTTAAAAAACAATATTGCATTAGTTAAAAAAATTATTAATGTGAAGCAATAAAAAGAAAACAATTCTTTAGTTAGCTTAAAAATGTCTCTGAAATGTATTTTTATCCAAAATAATAGACAATGTACTTTTTTAATTAACAAATAATTAATTTAGTAATGAATTAATAGAAATACTTTTTAAAAAACACACACACTTTATATATATATATATATATATATATATATATATATATATATATACACTGGTGTGCAAAAATTAAGGACGAGATGGTTTTTTCGAAATAACTTTGTACAAAAGCTTTCCAAATGAACACATTTAATACCGTAAGATCCCCAATACGTAAGGATATGTGTAATGTAAGCAACACTTACTAAAAGAGAAATCAGAGGGATAAAAAGAAGCTTTATTAAGCGCAATGCGACTGAAGGCCGAAACATCCCTGTGATGGGTGTCCAGCAAGGAACATCCGGTCTTTAGTAGGGGATATGATCTCCCCTGACTGCTAGGCAGGTTTCACAGCGTCTGCCCATGCTGAGAATGAGGGTGTCAATAAGTTGTTGAGGCATTGCTGCCCATTCGTCTTGCAGCGCCAATCGAAGCTTCCGAATCGTTACTGGTGGTACGGTACGAGTTGCCAAGCGTCTGCCTAGAAAATCCCATACATGCTCGATGGGATTGAGATCCGGAGATCGTGCCGGCCAATCCATACGTTCAATATCCTCACTCTCTAAGAGCTGTTCGGCAGCTACTGTGCGATGACATGGTGCATTGTCGTCCATGAAAAGGAACTGCAGATCCATAGCGCCTCTAAAACGACGCACATAGGAAGAAGAATCTCGTTACAATAACGGGTCCCGTTGACTGAACCTGCGTCGAAGATGTGAAGGTCTGTACGACTACCAAGCATGATGCCTCCCCAAACGAGAACACCGCGACCTCCATACCTGTCCCTTTCAATGATGTTCGAGGGATGATTGCGACTTCCCCGCTCTCTCCAGATGAGTATGCGATAAGAATCGCTACTCAAACTGAATCTGCTCTCATCTGTAAACAGTACTCGTCCCCATTCATTGTTTCTCCAATTCCGGTGTTCCCGGCACCACAGAGAACGCCTTCTCCGATGGGCAGGCGTTAAAGGTACACACCGTACAGGGCATCATGCAAACAGACCACCACCGTGCAGTCTTCTGGCCACGGTAAAACGCGACATCGGTCGTCCAGTCGCCTGTGTCTAGCGATTTCTCCCGCTGTCTGCCGCCTGTTTCTTCTAGCCTGTAAGACAATGTACCGGTCATCTGCGGGTGTGGTTCCTCGTGGACGACCACTACTGAACCCCGGATAGCTGTTCCTGTAGTTTGAAATTGTCTCCAAAGTCGTGAAACGATGCTGTGAGCAATTCCGAACTCTGCAGCCACACTTGTCACACTGCGGCCTTCCTCCAACTTCCCAATGATTCGACCTTGGGTAAAAGCATCCAGATGTCGTCTAACAGATTGATTATTCGCCATTTCTCGCTGAGGCAGCAACTCGGTGTGATTTTAACTGCTATACGGCGTGCAATCTCTTTGCCAGAAATACTGATCTTACACTGACAACATGTTTTATACTACTCAGACACTCCCCCATTACGTCTACCTGCATATCTGCGCATGTGCTACCGTACATCACCTTACTTAATCTCCTGATTGATCTTTCTGTCCGATCTGCCTCTTCGTTCAGCTGATATGCTTATTTTTCGACTTCGTCCTTAATTTTTGCACACCAGTGTATATATATGTATATATATATATATATATATATATATATATATATATAAGTTATAAAAAAACAGTATGGGGGAAGCGTAGATATATATTTACATGTACTGAAAAAAAACATTCAAAAAGAAAAAAAAAACTAAACGATAAAAACATTTTGATATTTTATTTTAATTTTATAGTTTTACTTCCACTGTCATAGTTACAAATTTTGTGTAATGAACGCTTAAAATAGTGTAAATAATTTATATCAGGAAGTGTAATACATTAATATTACTTTTTGTTGTGTTTACTTTATGTTAAAATTTTGCTAGCACCTCTCCCTTCGAAATCTAGTTTTATTATGAAATAAAAATAGTGATGAAACTGATGTGCGGAATAAATGAAAAGCGAAAGCGCACTGAGGAATGGCGTAGACAAAACAGAAGGAATAAAAAAGATAGATGGATGCTGTCACGGGCTTTTTTGCAAATGGCAGAATTTTTTCCTACTTTCTTGACAATTGTCGTTATATTTTTAAAACTTCTCACAATATCTTTATAAATTTTAGCCTATGTGCTATTCTGATGTATAAGCTATATTATTGAAAATTTTCATTAAAAATCCATTTCATTAAAATTTTTGCTTGAAAGACCCACAAAGATATTCACAAACTTTCGCATTTATTATATATATTAGATTATGATTAAACGGATCAACAAAAGTGTGCTGAGCATTTTTATTGAAGTTAAAAACAAATTGTAAATTGAAGATAGTTCCATTTTAATTCGAAATTCATTCTCAGCACTCGGAAGGAAAAGGTTATGCATCGAAGATATCATCTCATCCTCATCCAGTTGCAGTTGAGGACCTGGTCCATGGAGGGCCTCTTAGAAGGTACAGGCTCCAGCATCCTGGCCACGAGGTTCTTGGCCGAAGCGGACAGACTCTTCTTCACCTTTGGGGAGAAATCCCACTTGCCGTTGATCTGGTCCTCGTGCATCCGGGTGAGATTGCTGTCGTCAAAGGGCATCGCGTTGTTCAGGATCACGTAGATGCACACCCCGGCACTCCAGATGTCCGCAGCAATGGGGTCGTAGGGCTGGCTTTCGATCACTTCGGGGGCAACGTACGAAGAGCTGGAGGAAAAGAACGACACCGACAACATATACACATGTGTTTTCTTTCGATACTTTCAGAAGTACATATCTGTTCATCTTGCTTACTTTCTACATTATTTGTATACTTACTACTTTCTTTTTGCCTCTATCAGACATCGGTACTATGTAAAAAATAAATACAATTCTAATTTATAAAATTTTACACATTACAGAAGTTCTTTGTAAAATACATAGCTGTTTTATATATATAGCACTCTATATTACGGAGTTCCTGTGCTGTTACAACATTTACCTTCTCGTCATAGATACATTGAATGTAATATAACAAAGAAAAATGAAGTCTTAAAAGCTAAAATTGTAAGATTAGGGATCAAAGCTTCTCATAGTATATGTTTAGGAGGCAGCGAAAGACAAATTGCTGTTCGGGTTGAAATTATTAGAACTGGTATGGCCAAATGGTTAAGACAATTTTCGCTCGATAGGAGAGATAATTTCTCAACCCCTCTTCCATTTACGACCTCGAGTTACTTTTCAAAAACTATTGCTAAAATAAATATTTCAATGTCTAACGTTTATTTATTGAAAAACATAATGTAAAGAATATAACTTTATTTTCTCGTAAGGTGCTCCCAAAAAAAATCTTAAGGTGCTCAGGCAAAAAATGAGGCAATAACCAAGAAGAATACTTTCCATGCAAAATTTTAATCGGCATGCCGTATTAAGTTAAAAACTAAAGGACTTTTACTAATAAGGTTCGTCATTCGTAAGCATACTTTAGCTAAATTTTTTTTAAAAAAATGCTTCTTCGTCCGAAACAAATATTTACAGCTACAAAATCTTTACTACTTGATCTAGAGTAGAGGTCTTCAGACTGTGTTTCACGGAACATTGCATTTACACGAGGCATAGCCAGGGGTTTCTCAAAACAAAATGAAAAATCTAAAAGAAAATTATAAATATGTGTGCAAAATGGATTCCATCCATTGAAATATTGAAATCCATTTCAATAAAAATAGGGATTTATTACTGGATGGAACAAACACAAGTAATTGAACCATCAACATATTCTGTGCTAAAATGCAGATATAGAACGAGAAGATCTTGATTTTTGGTTAAAAATTTACACGGGATATCTTCAGATTTTTTCAAAGGCTGTAAAAATCTTAATGCCCTTGATTACAACATATATGTGAGAAATTTTTTTTAAAACATATGTCGGAGATAAGACAAAATATAGAAATAGATTGGATGCTGAACTTATGAAATACTTTTACAAATAACGACAATAGAACCTGACTTTAAATTTTTAGTACAAAACAAAGCCAGCCCATTCTAGTCATTTAAACGAAATGTTAATTTACACATAATAAATTTATTTTAAATAAGAATTTAACTTTTATTTTATAATATAGTAAAAATATTAAAGAGTTTTTTATATGCATTACCTACTAGATTGTGAACGACAGGCGCAAATCTAGCACCTTGCCACGATGAATTTCGTGGGCCTTGATCTGATATTACTGTCTATCAGGTGGCATAAGTAACAACAGATTGTGAATATTCTATTTTTCATTTGTAGGGGGTGGCACTTATAATGAGGAGAAGGAGCAATTTATAGACATATCAACAGATTAGACATTAAAATCTAAATTTCAGCAAGAACAGCTCCTAAATTTTTGGTTGAAAATTCATGCAGATTACTCAAAGTTACAGGAATTTTAATGCCTTTCAGAACAATGTGTTTAAGTGAAAAATATTTATCAACGGCCACAAAAACAAAATATAAAAATAAATTAAGTGCAGAATATGAAATGCAACTACAGACTATTTCAATAGATCTAGACTTCGATAGTTTGTGTAAAAAATGCAGGAACAAGTCCCAGTTTCTAATTGTAATGTATGTAAAGATGATACGTGGAGCACAAATTGTAAATTGCAC
The DNA here is from genome assembly GCA_019973935.1 of Trichonephila clavipes. Taxonomy (NCBI): domain Eukaryota; kingdom Metazoa; phylum Arthropoda; class Arachnida; order Araneae; family Nephilidae; genus Trichonephila; species Trichonephila clavipes. The sequence continues at coordinate 45,604 of BMAU01000570.1, read as the reverse complement.
TGTCCTCCAAATGTTAAGCTGTTTAATGCGTCTTATTTGAAAATCAATGAAAGAAACAAGAAATTTAGCGGTAATATGCACGAAGCTGTTTCCTATTGAATGATACACATAGATTTGAATGAGTTTAACACAAGCATACTTTTTTGGTGACAAACTGTCGACTTTGATAGGTGTATTTATTTGAACTACCCACCAACCGATCCGCAGCTACGCCGTGCGTACCTTAGACGACTGAAACGAAAGGAATTCCCATTCGAGGCAGTCGTTAAGAGCTTTTGTTCCTGTCCTTTGTTATTTGCGACTTGCAGAAGGCGGCGCCGCTGCATACCCCTTTTTTAGAGAAGAAAGTTGTTTTTTCTGTTTGGCTTTCTGAACGATAATCAGAAAAGGTTGTTTTTACAGCCAATTAATGCAATCGTTATTTATGCTAAGTAGGTTTAAATATCATTGGAAAGTTTTTCTGTTGACGTTGAGGGGAACCTTGTGTTGAGATGGCTGGTCTAGGGATCGCTGTTAAGGCAGTATGACTTCTGTGAAAGGCTGCATTAGTACGACATTGACATGCTTGAGAGAGTTTAAGTGAATCTGGAAGTCAATCGGAGAGAGTACGTTGGAGTGTGTTGGGGTGTCATAGAGCGTTGAAGCGTCGTAAAGTATATGGGTTTCCTCTTTCGGTGTCTATTTAAAGGTGGAATACGTCACGTCCACAAAAGCGACACGTGAGGTGTACTCATTTCTGTTTGGATGTAGCCGGGTTTACTCTCCGGGCATTGGTCCTTGTTATTCGACACGCTGTGAACTTTGAAACCGGAGATGGACGTGGAGCCACGCCGGTCACCACTGTGTCAGCTGGATAAAGGGAGGTCAAAGATTGAATTGCTTTAGAACATAAGCGTTAGAATGTCCGGATTGGATACTTTCCGACGAGAGACTACGTGACTGTCGAGACATCCTCAGTTCCCAAACAAGAAGTTGGTTCTTTGTTGGAGACTGCCGCACTTTACAACAAAAAAAAAAGGATTTTTGAAAGAAAATTCATTATTGGCGGAAGTAAAATATCACATTCTTAAGAGGAAAAATGTCTTCTAAACATTGCAAAAATGGGGTATAATAATAAATATGTCCACTCCCAAATGCAATACAATGTAACACTGACATTTCCGTGCTGTCAATTAATTTATTGGATACCAGAATAGGAAGCGTGTAACTCTTGTTCTACCTCATATAAGAACCTTAGAGTCAAATCTAAAACCCCGATGCGTCTACCAAGGTAGCCTCAAATATGCTCTATCGGATTCACAACTGGAGATTAAATTGGCCATTCCATTCGTTCCACATTATGATCCCGAAGATAATCCTCAGCAAGGACAGCTCGGTGATTTCGCGCATTACCTATCAGAGTGGTGTATGGGTGAATATATTGATTCCTATATCACTCCAGTCAGAAAACAGGTATAACTCGTGATCTAATTAGAGAATGTCTTCTAGATACATTTTTAAATTCTCAGGCGTTGGATCACATTGGTAGACATTTTGAGACGGTCTAGCAGCATCAACTTGTGGCAAGTTCTTTTCCATCCATCATAATGCCTATCATCTAGATTAATTGAGTACATAATTTCTCCGAGGTATTTCTAGATTCTCTTGAATATTATCGACAACAATTGAAGATCTACGATCATATACACATAACATACACACTAAGTTACTTAAGTTTGAATTTTGTAATTTTCTCTAATTTCTATTTAAATGCCAATATCATTGAAATAAATGTTTTGAATATAGTTTTTTTTCACATAAATATTCTTAAAGAACATAATTATCATTCATACAAACAATGGAATGTATTTTTGGTGACCCTTTTTAGTAACGACCTTCGAAAAATGCACTGTACCTTAACTTTTGGAGGCCAGTATATATCAACATTATGTACATAATTTTTAATAAAAAATATAATACTTTCCTTTAATTGTCTTTACATAAAGTATCTGCAACAGTTGATCTACTTTAAAATATAATTTTAAGATGTATTCTTCTACAAATGTGTGTGGAATGGGACTACCCCAAAATATTTTATAATTCTGAGGGTTCCATGAGTCGGAAAAAGTTTGAAGACTACTGAAGTAGAGTGTTGTATTTAATTGTTTAAAATCATATTCCGTTCTATAAAGTAAAAAAAATGAAAGTTTCCCCTTCCCCCATCTGGCCATTAAACTTATTTTATAAGAATCCTTTTATATATGACTCACTTTTTAAATCTCAAAATCATTGAAAGGTATTTTCAGTAAAGGGAGCAGAAAGTGAGAACATAAAAAAATTGTAACATTCTTAATCTATGGAGTTGCAAATTAAATGAGCGTAACAGCCTAAACAAGAAAGTTGTAAAAAAATTAATGCTTCATTTACAAGTTGGAGAGGAAAGATAGGCCGTGTCCATAACACATATATTCCCTTTCATCTAGCAGATATCTATTTTGAGCAGAAGAAATGCAACTGAACCCTACAAATCAATCTTGTGAACTCGTATATCATTGCGATGGATTTACTGAGGAATGCATTCTATAGGAAAAATCACTTTTAACCTTCTTAATTCCAAAAGTTAAGTGTTTCATTAACTTACCTTCCACAATACGTGTCGCTGAAGATGGGCGATCCGTTCCTTGAATCTACGCTTCTGCAACAAAATCCGAAATCTCCGATTTTGACCTGAAGGTCCTGGTCCAGTAGGAGGTTGTCGCACTTGAGATCTCTGTGCGCCACGCCTTTCTTGTGGCAATAGCGCAGGGCCTGGCACATGCGCTTGCACCAGTTGCGGCCGATGTTCTCGTCTACAGCACCATACCTATATCAGAAATGAAGATGAGAGAAGTGACTCACAGATTTAAGATTGCTTAGATAAAAAACCATTTTGTATCAAAGAAGAAAAAGAACAAAGTGCAAACTGATTTTTTTTTAAAAAAAAGGCTTTAGATTGCTTTTTTTATTGACATTGCATTTAGAAGCAATACAGGGCAATGTAATGGACTTTGTATTTTAGAACACTAATCACAAGTGGCGACTATGAAGACAGTCAGAAAACACTACTCCAAACTGAGGATTTAGTGTCTTGAGAAATTTATCCGTGTTTATAGGGCAGGTATTTATATGATTACATCGACGTCAGAATGCTTGGATAATTGTATCTACCGACAAGCGTCGGTGGCCCCGTAAGCCATTTTTGCCATCATTTTATAGTATGGGCTGGATACTCTTGATTTTACATATAGACCAGGATCATTACGCAACGACTGATTTTTACTAGTTAGCACTAATGAGGTTCATTAAGAAAATTACCTTTGACCCCCTTTATAGAGATATTTGACTGGATATAGTGCTAGATTAGAGCAACGCGGATGACGTGTGTTTCGGGTTCTATTCAAGATTCTGATCCTCTAGGGAAAATACTTTTAATACGTTGTATGATTACTGTAAATGAACCGTGATTTATGTTAATGGGGGTTGCTACTTAAAGTCAAGTGGAAGGGGAATTTGGCGATGGTGATTGTTGTTATACGGAGACCAAGAAGTTATTAAGCGAAGCTATCAGAATCGTCGTAGCTCAAGGTGAAAAATTTGATGGACCGTTCAAGGATTAGTATATATATAATTGTTGAGGATAATCTATTTATAATATTCTTTTACTCCCCATAGCTTAGGTCGCATTTACGTAGATAGTGATTAGAAAGTAATAATGAAGCATATAAGAAAATGTCTCATCCTTTGGTGAACCTCCCACTTCAGCTGGTCAGAGTCCACGACAGACGGAATGACACAATTTTGTGTTGACAGATGACTCTCTGTTTTGTTTGTCCAATGACAGTTACCGTGTTCGAGTGTGGTCTGGTTCGTATTAAAGACATTACGATAGCCAAAGGATAGTGGATGACGCTATGCCCTTGGTGACACTCCACGTCTATCAAGAATAGCCCATGCTCTTCAACAGCATAATAACTCGCCACCACACACTTCAGCCAATGTTCTATGCAGCATGCACAGATTCTTCCGCCTCACCATTCTCCCCTGATCTCTCACTAATACAATATATCTGGGACGTGAATCAAAGCCACTGGCATCTACTCGTTCAAAAGACGAACTTTCCTCTGACAAGGAGTGGAGAACCATCCCTCAGGACTCTGTTCGTATTCTCATTGACTCTGTACCTAGAAGTGTTGCTTCGTGAATCACTGTCCGCGGTGTTTATTTTTAACCTACTGAGCCAAAGTTGCTCTTGCTCTGTGTTATGGGTATCAGTTCAACATAAACGTTGCACAGTGGACAGTTTTCCCAATCTGGCGCACGAAAAGTCCAAAAATGAAATTGCACGAAATTAACCCACAATTTGTGGTCCTCTTGAGTTCCCTAGCCATGTGGTAAACAGTTTTTGTCAGTACGTGAATGGAAATCGTCAACAATTATCGGTTTAGATGGGGTTTGTTCTTGTTAAATGAAACACTTGCGAAAGCCTCCTTTTCAGTCTCAAGTTCTATCTTTTTGTCTGAAAAGGATTTTACAAATTTTAGCGGGGGTTGAAAATAGATGCCATAAGTAAGCAATTTATTGAGTTGACTTTCAAATTAGGTTCAAGTTCGATTAAAAGTTGTAAAAAAAAACGTAACATTCAGCACAGCATGTAACTCTTAGTAACACGCCACTTAGCAATAATTTATTCTTGATCAAATTCAAACTGGACATAAATTAGTTAAGACCCTATTAACTTTATTTGTTAGTAAAAAAAGGAAAGCAAACCCAGTTTACATTGATTACTATGATTTTTGATCATTAGATATAACTATGAAGACTTTAAAGGCAGAAAATAATTTCCATGCGCCAGGTTGGGAAAACTGTCCACTGTGATCACTCGAACTCGTGGTAGGAATGTCTGAGATTCGAGTCCTAGTACCACTGAAGATTCACCCCGTAGAAGGGGTCGATGCATCTGAAATTTGCCGAGGATTAATGTCGGTGTAGGAGAGAGGAGGTGCTTTCTCGTCGCTTAGCCGAGGCTCAGAAGGATGTATAGTGAGACTTCAATGCAACTCGCTCACTCATTGGCGCAAGGGAAAATATTAGGTCCCCCTCCTCAGGTTTGGGGCTCCAAGTCGGGTCTTGCAAAGAAATGCAATAACATAAGATAACATAGGTTTGGGGTTCCCTAGAATCATGCCCCCCGAGATGGGGGGTGTACGTTACGCCACTTTTCTCACTCAACACAAATATCATGGATTAATCACTGCTTGGCTCTTTTTGTTTTCATCGAGTTTCTTCACTTTCTGGTCTCTCCTTTTTGGTGCTGCATTTGAATGTCGCGAAACGCATAAAACAGTCAACTGTTTGTTAATGAAGTTGACTATTTTTAATTCGAGATTTTTCAAATATTTATTTTTTTGTTTAATGCTATTTTTTAATCAAAATTATTTACTGTTTTCACAGAAAGGCATAACTTTATGCATTTGAAATGTAGATTTTTTTCATTATCATCATTTAGAAATTTTACTTTTAACTCCGAAAACACACTTCGCTGTCAGACTAAATTTTCCCTAAGAAACTAATCTACGAAAATTCACAATCATCGCGCATGGATTACATGCAAATTTCGAGGTTCACTTGCGATATTTATCTACACTTCTGGCCACCGTAAATGCAGCACGCTGAAGAAAGCATGCAAATAACATGAAATTTACAACATGCATTAGCGCAGGTGAGATATGCATATGATTAGAATTTCAGCGCAGACACACATCACGCGCACCTGTAGCACCACCTCAAAACGCTATTTAAGTATTGGAGATTTCGACGATTTCAAGTTCAGCAATTGTGTTTTTCTTGGGTTTTTTTCAAAAAAAGATCAGTTATGTCTCGTAAAAACAGCGATCAGCTTTTGATCAAGACAGAGGAAGGATTGTGGCCTACCGAGAGATTGTGGATTATCTTTCAGGGAAATCGGTAGCCGTGTTGGACGAAACCAAACAACTGCAATGCGGATATGTGACCGTAGGATGCAGAAGGGTACGACGGACCGACGTTGTCGATCGCATCCACCTCAGTGCACCACATCAAGTGAGGACAGGCAAATTGTGCGCATGGCAGTGACGGATCTCTCAATCACATCACGAACCATAGCACAGCACATTGAGTCTGTAACGCATCATTCAGTGTCTGCGCGTACCTTTCGACGCCGTTTACAGCAGAGTGGTCTGTCCGCAAGGCGTCCATTGCTTGGCCTACCCTTGATGCAGAACCGCAGACGTCTCTACCGCCAATAGTGGGATGAAAGAAGGACGTGGGTGGCAGAAAGGAATGAAGTTGTCTTTACTGACGAGTCACGCATCTGTCTGCAACATCACGATGGTCGGATTCGAGCCTAGAGACAGCGTGGAGAGAGGATGTTGAACATCTATGTTATGCACCGCCACACTGGTCCTGCACCGGGTAATGGGCATTATGGTAATGGGCGGTATTGGATATTACTATCGCACTCCTCTAGTACGCATTGCCGGTACTTTAAACAGCCAGCGCTACATCTCCGAGGTGTTGGAGCAGTTGTCCTTCCTTATCTTCAGGGCTTGGCCACGGGCTTATTTCAACAGGATAATGCATGACCACATGTGGCACGCATTGTCCAAAGGTTCTTCGTCAATCACCAGATTGAATTACTTCCCTGGCCGGGTCGCTCTCCGGATCTTTCACCGATAGAAAACACGTGGTTCATGGTTGCTTAACGATTAACACAGATTACACCCCCAGCTGCCACACCAGATCAACTTTGGCAATGTGTGGAAGCTGCTTGTTCTGATGTACCCCAAGGACACATCCAAAGTCTCCTTGAATCAATGCCGAGGCGTATGTTAGTGGAGATATCCAACAGTGGAGGCTATTTTCGCTACAGATTCTGGCAGGAACCACACTTCACAGAAATCTATAAATTTAATCATTTGATACTTGGCCAACATGTTATCTACAAAATAAATTTTGTTGTGCTATCTCTTGTCTTTCTTGGTGTTGCATTTACGGTGGCCAGCAGTGTATGTTTATAAATGACAATCTCACAATCTTTAAATCATTCGAAAGCTCACAGTGAACTTATAAAATAAGCAAAGCACGGATACTGCACAAAATTTATCTTATATAGAGAAATATTCTTACTTTCCATTAAAATAAAATACTTATCATTATATTTTGGTTGAGATTCTTTTTAAGCAACAAAAAGTGTCATTAATCAATTGCTTATTCAGAGTGAATAATAAAAGTTAAGCAAAATTTTTCAGTGAAATATATTTAAGTTATGTATCGTTAGTTTCCATAATAAAATAACCATTACAGAGAGTTTAATCGTGCTTTGTCATAAATTTCTAAGTTGCCAGCAGGATACACTCAAAAACCTTTTTTCTACAATAAAAAAAATCACAAGTAATCGAAGCTTTTCCTTTTTTTCAATCGAAGGAATGTATTCAGGATTTAAAGTTAAAACTTTAAAATATTAACATTGGAAGAGTTTAGTACAAAAGTTTATTCTAAAGAGAATTAATTTTCTATATTTTAATATACCACGCAAAGTGTTGCATCATGCAGTTGTTGTATCAAGCATAGTTCGATTAAAATAAATACGTAATAAATAAAATGTATAAAAAGGCTAAAAAAACTGTTTAGATATTAAATTATAAATTTTGTTTTATGTAGCAAAAAATTATTAATTTTAGTAATTTATAAATAATTAAAAGTAAAATAGTATTCTTTTAATTTAAAAAAAATTTAGTCATTACTTTAACGTATTTAATTTTAATGAATTGAAACAGTATGTTAAGTTATATTGGAACCTAATTTTGAAGGGAAAAAATCTCTTTACTGTGTATTTGTTTTGAATCTAATAGATCTATCAAATTTCGATCGATTGGGTTATTATCTCTCGTCATATTTTTTTAATTTCTGGTTTATCTATCAACTTTCAATGTCTTCGGAAAACATATAGAGCTAATTATTTTAATATGAACGAAATAATTTTAATGTGAAAAGTTTCTTTAAGTAATTTTAAGGCCATTTCTCCCTTGCTGTGCCTGATTGTTTTCCTACAGTAAAATAAAATATCGCTTTAAAAAGTTTAAACCTAAATTTTTTTAAAGAAAATAAACCTTCAATTATTGTACAACATTATTTTTTAAAAATTCCCGTTCCCTTTGAGAAAACTGAGAAAAATTACTTAAATCACATTATTCCTAACAGACGAAAACTTTCCAATCTTCGGTCGTTCCACAAGACTGATTTTTGGGAAGTCTCACAGAAGAATTCGAAACATTCAAACAAAGGTTTCCCAGATGCATTTTTTTGTTCATTGCCTCGAAACCTAATTTTAAACCTTGTAGTTTAAACTTTCACCGGCACTTTCTATAGAAACTCGTCAGTAAAGTTAAGATACGTAATTACGTGCAGAGATGTTGGCAACATTCCCGCAGTCTCTCACTTGAAAGGGGACTGAACTGCATACGACCATGACGATTGTATCACTTACTTAATAGAATGGACGCCGACACTAAAAGAATAAAAAGAGAGCTTTGCAGAGAGAATCCAATGTTTGTGCCCTCCCCATTTGCTGTGAAACGAGAGGATTGATTGATTCTTTATTGATGTCACACTCCGAAGGAACACAAAGGACCCCGTAATTCTAAATCATGGTCAAGGGACGAGGATGAGTCCTGGGTTAACATGCCAACATTTATTCTAACTCCATTGAGAATGTTATGGCGACTGATTTAAAAAAAAACGAACAATTAAATAGGTGGTGTCGTCATGTCATAAAAAATATAACAGCCTAAGAAATTTTATGCGTTCTAAACACATATTCATTACTTGTGTAAAGTTCCAGTAAAAGAAATGAATGGTATTTTATTATATAAATCATCTACCATTACAACAGGTTTGATGGAATTTTAACACTGCACCCAGAAGCAATGCAAGGATCATTAGGGACTGACATTTTCAACTACGTCTGGTGACGAGAAGGACGCTTTTTAGTTCACTCGCTAAACTTCAATACAATGCCAACGTGAACATTGGGAGTTTCATATGATTTAATAAGCATTAGCTTCGCTACACGATAGATCTTCAGGTGCATCAGGATTTGAACTCACAACTCAGCTCCATGACCCCTTGACTATCGCGGCAAGTATAACATTCATCAGGAATAAACAACAACGATAAAAAAAGTTTTTTTAACCATTCCAAGAAAAAAAATTGTCTTACAATTATTTCTTGCAAGTTTGGATCCCTCAGTAATATTAATTAGTAATATTAAAGTGGACCTCAACGGATTTAATAAGTGATAAGCCCTTGGCCTGCCCTTCGGAACTTTGTGACAGTAATGCTGGTAGTGAGCGAAGTGGCGAATATCTTAATATTTTTTGTTCGAAATTAAATACAGAATATGCTTAAAAATGTCAAACTTTACCTTCTTAAAATCAATTTAGTTTCTATAGCATGTTTCTAGTTGTCATGTTCTTAAACGATTCCTAATTACATATGTCATCATTAAGAAATTTTGGTTGTTTAATGAACCGTCCAAATCTCGTTCGAGTTCTGGACACATATATTTGAGGTGCATGTGGCCCATGTGGTAAATTAGGTATTACAGGTTAAGTTTCACTTGTTTCGGGCATTTCTAAATCTATTTCATAACTCATTTCAAATGGAATGTTTGGGGGACAAATGCACACGATTTCTAACAGTTGTTTAATCCGTTGAATTTTGAACAATAAATAATCAAAGAACTTTACTCCTAGAAATCTCTTTAGTAGATGTCCATGTTTTAGTACTTAAAGTCATACATGGTTACATCATCACCACTAAGGAATTGTTCTAAATTGGTTGAACTTCTGTCATAATACAGTTTTTGAATTTTCTGCCTTTCGACAATTTTTTGTTAAATCAGCAAATAGCTTTGCATTTTATAGTTTTGAATGGATGGGAAGTTTAGTTTTTAACCCTACGACCAAATAGAAGCTGTGCTAGGGCTGAACACAATCTGAAATAGGGGTAATCTAATACTCCATTAAAACTAATACAATCTAATCTTTATTACTGTCGTCAGTCTTTTTCATTACTGTCTTTGCTCTATCTCCACAGTTCTCCCAAGTAACCCATTACTTTTAGGACACCTCGGCCTTACGAAATTACATTCAGAGCCGTATTCCTTTGCAAAGGCTTTACTCTCAATATTTTTGAAGGGTACATTGTCACAAACAATTTCCTTAGGAACCCCATAACGTGTAAAACAAACTTTTAACAACTTATTAATTTCTGTTACAGTTTTGTTTCTTGACTTTTTTATTTCAATACATTTTGAAAAATAACATATATGATAATTAAATTAATTTTATACGACATAATGTCAACTCCTATCTTTTCAAAAGGTCTTTGGGGAATTTCAAGTACTGAAAGAGGTTCCTTAGCATTAGTCTCACTCAGATACCATTTTCTTAAGAGCACTTGAATTTTCAAAGAATTATCGATTTTCACTTTTTTATACTTTCTAAAAGTTCAAATATTTTTGTTTAAAATGATATATGATACGAGGAAACACGATAAGTAGAAGTATTTTTATTTAGTTTTTTTCAATGAAACTACTCCTTGACGCGCATCAAATGTGCTCTGCTAGGAGAACTTGTGTTTCCCATTGCATAAGTTTCTGATGAGCGAGAATCCATATGATGTTCAAGGGGAAAAATTGGAGTGTATTGGGCTTATCCGGAAGTGTATGGGTACATATCTATTGGACCTTAAAAGCAAAAAAGAGAAAAAAAATAAGTGATGGATAAAATCTAGGAGTCCGACTATAACCGACTCACCGACATTTTAATATCACAATTTCAAAGATATTATAGTATGGCTATTAAAATAATATATATGATCTGCACAATATGAAAATTGCTGTTTGGGTTGTTTATGTTCATCTTCTGTCTTCAAAAGAGAGCCCTCAAAATGGACTGCATCCTGTGATTATAAGTGCCTGGTTTCAAAAGACAGAAGCTGTGAATGTAACGAAAGGCACTAGGATCATAAACACACACACCGCAAAGAATTAGATGAAACCAATTTTGAAAGATCTAGGTGATCCTAATCTAATCAGAAAATGTTTACATGGAAAGACCCAGAACGCATATGAGTCAGTTAATAACACCATATGGTCAGTGATTCCAAGATCTACATTTGTGGAAAAAACTCTAAATTTAGAGGTAAATATGGTTATTGCAGAGTTCACAATATCAGTCTTGTAGCAAAATTAATGATCTTAAAACATTGTGATAGTGAACCAAGTTATAACTGTGTGGCATGCTTCAAAAACTAGATAGAAGTAAATCGTAGCTCGTGTGTAACGTGTACACGTAGCCCTGTGTACATGTAAATCGTGTAGCCCAACTAAAACATCTTGAGATCCCAAAAAAGGCAAAATTGTTAAAAATAATGAAAAAAAGAAAATTAGGAGAGTCTTTTGTATGAGCAGAGAGTAAAAATATACTTCTGGAAAGTATTAGAAGCAGTAAATGCTCAAAAAGTACAAATTTTTATTTCAAAGCCTGTTTTCTCAAAATGTAATGTTTTTCACTTTAAGTACCTTTTTCTCTCTCAAAAACTATTTACCATATAATCTTCAATTTTTAAATGAGCAGACTTTTAACATTTTTATACATTTCAATGGGGGGGGGGATTAGATATATCTAGGAAACTTTTCTAGGTATGACTTTTTTAAACTAAATTTTAGGGGAAAAAATAGGACAATTTTAAAAAAATTCATAATCAATTTAATTTTCAGCAAAAAAACAAAACTCCACGTTAAAGTATTATTGATAGTACACATAACGTACTGTAAAAATTTCATTTAAGAAAAGATAGTAGTTTCTGAGAAAAAAGTATATAAACTTACGGAATTCATGATGGGTTCCTAAGGACGTGCTGGACCCCCTTAAGACTTTTAGACATTCCTGGCCAAAACATGATCTCTCTTGCCCTATTTTTACTTTTCTCAACACCAAAATGACCCTCATGAAGTATCATCAACGTATCATTTCTCAAAATAGAAGGCACAACAATTTTAGTCTAAATAATAATCCAAATTCAATATAAAAATCCTTTTTAAATTTAAAGTACTGTTTCACATTAGCAAGAACTTTTTGAATATAATCAGACAACCCTTTTTTACAAGTATCCTACACAATATTCAGTTCAGTATCTGACTGGGTAGCAATTTTAACTTGAGCAATTCTACGTTCACTCTAGGAAGCTCTTTTTAACTGAATGAACAACACATAACATATCTTCATTATCATTTACCTCATGATTAATATATGTCCTGGAAAGTGTATCTGCTAAATACGTTTCAGTTCTTTTTGCATAAACAATTTCAAATTGATTTTTTAATAACTTTAATAGCATTCTTTACAATCTGGTAGAAATTTTACGCGTTTCGGTTTTATTTACAATACTGGTAAGTGGTTTATGATCAGTTTGAATGGTGAATTTTTTCCATACACAAAATTATGAACTTTTGCACAGCAAAAATAATTACACAAGCCTCTTTTTTTCTATTTGAGAATAATCTTGCTCAGTTTCAGTAAGACTTCTAGATGCATATATGATATTGGGTGGCCTTGCTTTCACATTGTGGCCGGTGTAGCCTAATGGTCAAGGTAATGGACTCGTGGGCGGCGTGTCATGAGTTCGAGCCTAGTACCACTGAAGTCCCACCATGTATGGAGCGATGCACGTTACATCTATCGTGGCTCAAACTTCCTTCCGTTGGTGTGATGTGAAAGTTAGGAGAGGGAGGTGCCAGCTCAGGTGTCATCCTCGTCACTCGATGGTGGTTCAAAATGACGAAGTCCGTCATCAAAAGCTTATGAGTAGCTGAATTATGCGATGTTAATATTCACTCACTCACTGGCTTTCACATTATTTTGCAACTTCATTGTTCTATTTTGTTACTCTTGCTTTACAATCTTTGCACAATTTCTTTTAGAGTTTAATCCATTTTTTTTCGTAAGCTATGTTCATGGAAATGATTTTATTCTCATACAATAAGAAAACCTAAGTGAATGCACAATACTCTACAATTTATTTTTTTAAATTAACAGGCTCGTAGGATGATAACTTAAGATAAATGATGAAGGACTTTGTGAAATTTTGATTTTCATCCAAGTTTTCTCTAGGAATACTCCATTTTATCCCCTCTCTTTGAGCTCCCTCTTACGCATTCCGCCCCCTAAGTGCCTTTTTCAAACAAAAGTCAAATAGTTGTACTTTTTAAAAGTAGTATTAAGAATGCAATTAAATTTTTTCTCTTATAATTTACAAAAGAAAAATCTCTTTTTTTTCCACACAAATTTTTTCTCAAAATTTTTCTCTGTAACTTTTTTGTAGTTAGGGGGACACAGTACGAATTAATTGACAAAAATCAGTCAAAAAACTCAAAATAAAATGTTTTTAGCCTAAATTTGTTTTATAAACTTTTCTATAATTTCACAAAATTCGGAAGTTCGAAGTTAAAAAAAATTTAGAGTTCTGACAACTGTTATGTTCGTTTTTATTCATATCCCGGTGGCCAAATAAAAACTTTAAACGAAATTATCTCAGAAAAAAAATGAGTTTATCTTCATTTCAAATGCTAAGGCATTTTTTCCCTATTGCCCTACGCGATATATTTTATATTTATAACTATTACTACATGTGCCAAAAGTTGGGATGCATTTTTGAATCAAAGCAATACTTATTTTCTCAAGAATTGTTGAATTTAGAATTTATGCATTTCTGAAAGAATTTTCAATCAGCACTCCTAAAAAAAGGTACTTTACGATTATCAATCCTGTTAGCCGAAAGCCCATACCAACTTTTGGTATACATTGTTGTGACGTATTTGTAAATCAAATTTCCTGTATGTAAGTCAATTATTGTTTGTGGGGTAGAATTTTAAAATCCCTTCATACATTTTTTTAAAAAAATTAAATGGCTAGCATTTTGAACGTAATATCTGTTTTACGTAATACATGTACACAGGTTACAAGCCAAAAAAAAAATTGTAAAAACCATTAAATCAGATATTTTTTTTTAAATACATCGTATCACATGTCTGCTTTACTCAAATATTTTAGTGGCTGAGAGAAGGAATTTATTTAATTGTAATGTATGAACTGCTAATGTATGAACTAGACATCTTGAATGAGAAACATAAAAGAGAAAATGTGATTTTTATCTTTAGCACTGATTTATGCAGAGCCGAAAAAGAGCGTAATGCCTTTTAGAGTTACCCGAAAGTGTTCCGAGATATATAATAAGTCATTTCTATAAAAAGTACTGTCTATTGTATAAAACCATGTACGCATATATTCACAAAGATTTGTATAGTCGGTAGGTATCAATATTTAAACTAAATTTGGAAAGAATTACTGGCATAACAGTTAGTTTTTCTCATGGAGCGAAAATAATAGTTCTCACTCAAATAAGTTATTCCCCTCTATTGACCTTGAATACATATGACGCCAAGTCAAATGGCATAGAAGTTGTCTTGTCTCATCCTAGGTTTCAGAAGTTGCTGGAGACTTCTATTATAATAAATTAAAAAATACAATGGCATTAATGCTAATCCCTACGGATTAAGAAATGAAATATGGACCAATTTTTATTCAAGAAAAATGAGCTGATTCAGTGTACATTAAAATTCAAGAAAAATAGATTGAACACAAAATATGAAAATAGTACAATAAAAAGTGATATAAAAATTTTTTTTAAGCCAATTCTTACTGAGAGCAGCAAAGACACATTTTATTTTAGTTATGTTTTATTAAATAGTTACAATTGATATAAACATGTATATACATAGGACAGATCCCACCATTAATTGACAAATTAGAAAGCGATTTTCCTTGCTATTTTCCATTTTACTTTCTATATAGGGTGTGCTGGGCTAGTTTTTGTTTTGATTGTTACTATTTATTCATTTTAATTGAATTTAATTATTCTTAAAATAATTAAATTATAGTATAGTAAAAAAGAAATCACATTCTCAAAAATTAAGCCATCCCAGGAGGGAGTCGAACCCACGACCTTTGTAGTCCATTGCGCTACAGGGATACAACGAGCGATTTTCCTGTCTTTTTATGCTGTTGGACTATTATTTTTGTTTGTTACTATTTATTCATTTTTTAATTTAATTAATAAACTAATATTTGACAAAACTGTATTCACATCAAGTGTCATAAACTACAAGGTTTAAAAAATGTATTTGAACTTGAACGGATAAATAGAAAGTATTTTATTAACGATTGAAAATTGGAATAAGAAATATATATATATATATATATATATATATATATATATATAATCCAATATAAAAAATTTTTTCAATATATAATCATATACATACACTGGTGTGCAAAAATTAAGGACGAAGTCTAAAAATTAGCATATCAGCTGAACGAAGAGGCAGAGCGGACAGAAAGACCAATCAGGAAATTAAGTAAGGTGATGTACGGTAGCACATGCGCAGATATGCAGGTAGACGTAATGGGGGAGTGTCTGAGTAGTATAAAGCATGTTGTCGGTGTAAGATCAGTATTTTTGGCAAAGAGATTGCACGTCGTATAGCAGTTAAAATCACACCGAGTTGCTGCCTCAGCGAGAAATGGCGAATAATCAATCTGTTAGACGACATCTGGATGCTTTTACCCGAGGTCGAATCATTGGGAATTTGGAGGAAGGCCGCAGTGTGACAAGTGAGGCTGAAGAATTCGGAATTGCTCCCAGCATCGTTTCACGACTTTGGAGACAATTTCAAACTACAGGAACAGCTATCCGGGGTTCAGTAGTGGTCGTCCACGAGGAACCACACCCGCAGATGACCGGTACATTGTCTTACAGGCCAGAAGAAACAGGCGGCAGACAGTGGGAGAAATCGCTAGACACACGACACAGGCGACTGGACGACCGATATCGCGTTTCACCGTGGCCAGAAGACTGCACGGTGGTGGTCTGTTTGCACGACGCCCTGTACGGTGTGTACCTTTAACGCCTGCCCATCGGAGAAGGCGTTCTCTGTGGTGCTGGGAACACCGGAATTGGAGAGACAATGAATGGGGACGAGTACTCTTTACAGATGAGAGCAGATTCAGTTTGAGTAGCGATTCTCATCGCATACTCATCTGGAGAGAGCGGGGAAGCCGCAATCATCCCTCGAACATCATTGAAAGGGACAGGTATGGAGGTCGTGGTGTTCTCTTTTGGGGAGGCATCATGCTTGATAGTCGTACAGACCTTCACATCTTCGACGCAGGTTCAGTCAACGGGACCCGTTATTGTAACGAGATTCTTCTTCCATATGTGCGTCTTTTTAGAGGCGCTATGGGTCTGCAGTTCCTTTTCATGGACGACAATGCACCATGTCATCGCACAGTAGCTGTCGAACAGCTAGCTCTTCGAGAGTGAGGATATTGAACGTATGGATTGGCCGGCACGATCTCCGGATCTCAATCCCATCGAGCATGTATGGGATTTTCTAGGCAGACGCTTGGCAACTCGTACCTTACCACCAGTAACGATTCGGGAGCTTCGATTGGCGCTGCAAGACGAATGGGCAGAAATGCCTCAACAACTCATTGACACCCTCATTCTCAGCATGGGCAGACGCTGTGAAACCTGCCTAGCAGTCAGGGAATATCATATCCCCTACTAAAGACTGGATGTTTCTTGCTGGGCACCCATCACAGGGATGTTTCGGCCTTCAGTCGCATTGCGCTCCATGCCACTTTTTCAATAAAGCTTCTTTTTATCCCTCTGATTTCTCTTTTAGTAAGTGTTGCTTACATATTACACATGTCCTTACGTATTGGGGATCTTACGGTATTAAATGTGTTGATTTGGAAAGCTTTTGTACAAAGTTATATTGAAAAAACCGTCTCGTCCTTAATTTTTGCACACCAGTGTATACATACACACATATATAAATTTATACATATTAATACATATACACAAATATATAAACAAAAATATAAAAATAAACATATAGTTATATACCTAAGATAACTAAAAATAGGAAGAAGGCACATAGTATAAAGACAAACTCCAGACCTTAGGAACCAGGATTGCAGGTTTAAACAAGTTTTGCGGCGCCAACCTTCACCTGTAATTTGTCATACTATGTACCAAGAGGAAAGGAAAGAATTATATATGTAGAATTTAAATATTAAAAAATCATCAAACTAAATAACATAGGAACATAAACGTAACCTACTAATTCGGAGTTCAAACGATGGCCAAGAGTGCAGTAACGTGTTCCCGCCAAATAGGGGTGAGAGAAGAACCACATAAAATTAATTGCGATACGATAATAAGAAATATATATATATAGATATAGATATTGATATATATATATATATATATATATATATATATATATATATATACTTTTAAAAAAATCATAAAAATAATAATCATATAAAATTAGCGTAAAATATAAAAGTAACTCAAAAAATATATATTAAAAAATTTTTTAATAAGCATGTGGCGCCATCTATTTAATAATTGCAGAATAAATTCGATATTGTCTAAATTTAAAAAAACATTACAAAACATAATAACAGTAAATAATTACAGTAATACAAATTGTATCATAAAAAACCATTATAAATATAATTACAAAGAAAGTTATCAAGATATCCATGTTCAATACAGTGATTAAAATTTTTTTAAGATTTAAAAAAATATTAGCTTTATCGCTAACTAATACATTATTGCGATAAATATAGTTAAAAATAATATTTCTATATATAGATATTGATAAATTAGAATTCCAGTAAGGCACTTTGATGATATTAAAATTAAAGGCATCTCTTTTATCATAAATATTACTATGTAGTTTCAAATCCTTAATATACAGTGATACATCTAGGTAATTTGTTTTGATTGGATTATTATTAATTTTAACTAAGTTTAAGTAAGACGAATAAAAATTAATAATGGGATTTAAATTATCATTTTTACCAAAAATAATTAAATCATCAATATATCTAAAAATGTAGTAGTCATTATTAATAACATAATTATATTCATAAAAATGTAAATAAAGATTAGCCAAACTATTACTAGCTGGGCCCCCTTGTGGGAGTTCTTTCTCTTGTTTATATAAAGAACCATTAAAATTGATGTAATTTTCTTTTAAGACAAAATCTATGATAGTTTTAAATTTGTTAAAATTAATATTAAGGTTATACATACTGTGGTTTTCTAAAATTACTTTAATAATATCATATAAATCAATGGAATTGAAAAGATCTTCAAAGTCATAACTATGAACTGAATAAATATATTTTTATCATTAAAAAAAATCTATAATCTCTTTACTATTTTTAATTATAGCTTTATTACATTGCTGATTAATAAAGTTTTGTATAATATTATGAAGTAATTTGCCTGCAGTAGTAATATATGTTCTAAAACCATTTGTCACAGTTCTAAATTTAACCGGACTTTTATGGAATTTTGGCGTTAAAAATATATGGATACATAATTTTAGGAATACAATAACCTAATTTTTTATAAATAGCAATAATACGATTACTAATTTCATTATGTGACAAATCTAATTTTTTAAAAGAACCATTATTAAGAAAGTGATCATAAAGAATATATAATATAAATACTTACAAATCACAGCATATATAGTTACCAGGTACTTTATCAATGTAAGCTATGATAAAATTCTTTTGTAATTCATAAATTTTCTGTTTTATATCTTTAAAAGTAGTTTCATATTGAGAATGGTAACTAAAATTCATAAGGTCTTTTAAAATATTGTAATTATACTCATCAAATGCCTCAATAGGTAGCCCAAATTTAATTGCAGATTTTGTAATAAAATTATCTATGTCTTTAATAATTTGTTTTTTAACAGTATTGTTGTTATTAGAAACATTTAATCTAAAACTAGTGCCTTTACTCATTATATCTTTTAAAATATTATCATTGATTATGTCTAAGCTGCCAGTAACTACATGTTTATGATGACCATCAATAAAATCATTATAGTTTTTACATATACAATCTTCTATATTAATAGAGGGCAAACTATTGTTGTAATTAAAGATAAATCTGCCCATCGTTTTGTTATATTTAAAAGCTTTCTTTACAACCACCTTTCTAACCGGAAAAAGTGACAAATGTCAATGAAATACATTAGAAAAGTTAATTTTGTCAAAAGTTTTATTCATGAATAATAAAGTGCAGTACTCTGTAATAGGTTCATTAATTTTCTCAACATTAATATTGAATTTATTAACTAGATAGTTAAGAATGTCTTTAATAATGTGTACTGCATGACAAACCTTTAAGGAATCATTATTTAAGGATTCATATAACAATGCAATTTCATGTTTATTAAGACCAAACATGAAGTATTTGATCTTCTTGATATTAAAGCTTTTTTCAAAATCATCAATAAGAACTCTAATATTGTCATTTAATGAATTTTTATCTCTATTTTTCCTTTTAGTTCTATTACTTCTAGATTTTCTTTTAGAAGTATTGTTTAATTTATTGGCATTATAAAAAATTCTTTATTATTATTCTGTAACATTATTTGCAAAGTATTTTTAGCAAAATACAAAACATTAAGGCCATATGGATAGATTGTATTAAAACTCCTAATAAAGTGATTTTCCCACCATAATCTGTGCTTAGTAATTGGAGTAATTTTAATATGATAGACAGTTCAGATATATATATATATATATATATATATATATATATATATATATATATATATATATATGTGTGTGTGTATGGAGAGAGTGAACTAATATTAGTAATTGAAAAAGGGTGTTCGGCACAAGATAGTGATGCAAAAATATAATATTAATGTTATAGATATCTAATGGCTGTCGCAAAAAGTATTTTCGAACGCAAGCAACCAATTTAGTATAACGTAGAGTCATTAATGCACTCTATTATAAGTATTAAAAAATTAGTTAATGAGACTCTGTTATTTTATAAGATACTTTTAAAAAATTCAAAATATTTTTTTGAAGTTATCTACCTTTTTTATTCCTACTATTAGCTCACACTCTCTATATATTTATTTATCTTGTTCAAATTTATAATGGTTAATAAAATACATTTTAAAGCGCTCCATTGAAGTGAAATTTTATACAGACGATTTTTTTGAATGACAATACGGTAATTTAATTTAAATTAATAAAAACTAATTGATTAAAACTAATTATTCAAAGAATTACAAAAAGAGCCAAGTTGGCATCATTTTGGGAGACTTAGCGACCGTTTTGGCAACATGGGTTAAAATTTTAAAAAGTATTTTTCTCACATTTTAAAGCATTCATTTGAGCTGAAATTTTCCATACTCGATTGTTTTAAGTAACAGTATGATAATTTAGTGATAATTAATTAAAATTAATTTTCTGATTCTAATTATTCAAAGAATTACAGATACAGTCACATTGGCTTCACTTTAAGCGACTTGAGTCAAAAAACTTTAAAAGATTTTTTTTCCTTCACATTTCAAAGCATTCAGTTGAACTGAAATTTTATATACACGATTGTTTTGGATGACAATACGATACTTTAATGATAATTAAAAGAAAGTAATTACTACTTAATATTGTGATTCTGTAATATGCATATACATATTTATATTAATTGTAATTATTTGATAAAAACTAAGTATATAAAAAATTTTCTTTGTTGTTTCTTAGTAGGAATTGACTTAAAACTTTTTTTTATGTTACTTGTTTGATTCATAACACATTATGCTCTTATGCATTACCCTTAAGAATATGCGTACTAATTTTAACTAAAAATATTTTTAAATAATTTTAATTAATAATTAATTTTAATTAATACTTAATTTTAAATAATAAATTTATTTATTTATTTTTTACTTTATAAAATACAAAATAATTACATAAATATTATTTAATATTTAATAAACCTTTCATAAATAATTTATTTAATTAAAAAATAATAAAAGAAAAAAGTTTTTCGTGTGATTCGAACTCGGGTCCACCCGCATTGAAGGCAGGCGACTTGCCAATCGAGCCACACTTAAAAACTTGATCATTAACTTTTTCTTGTTGAGAAAATGACACGGCCAAAAACGTACTCAGGTTACTATGAGAAATAATATTTGGAAAAGGGGAAATGCGCTTGAAAATGATAAACTAAAATCCAGCCCTCAGCAGATACTGCAATGAGATTTTAGAATACAAAGGTTCTGAATACAAATATTGCAGAAAGAACTGAATGTTTTCATGATGTACCAAACTATGTTACGGTAAACATATTGTAGTTCTATATTGTAGTATTTTAAAGGCGTGCACAACACAAATTCAAACTTCCTAAACTGTCCCGATGTAAAAGTGAAAATAAATTAAATTTTATGTACAAACCTAGCGATTTTTAGTTTAAGTTAGTATCATTATTATTTTCATTATAATTTTCATTATTATTATTACACAGGCGTGTGCACCGCACGCGGGCGGCCAAGACAAGTGGCGGCCGTATATAGTTCTATCGATCAAGCAAAATTTTTTACGAATTTTTCAAAATGAAATTTATAGTTAATCGAATAAATATTATGAATTCTAAACACAGTTATATTGTGTAAAATCAAAAATAAGTCCCGATTTCCCGATAACGTAGCATAGTTAAAGAAAAGTAGAATGCTAGTTTACAGTGTGTTGGTCCAAAGTTCATTAATGTCTACTCTTTATATGCATCTTTCATTCGGTAGAGCCGGAAATATATACCACAAGAGAAGGTTTACACTCTCTCTCTGTTTTTGCTTATCAGCGGTACTGGCAGCGCTTTGTGGATCGAGGCTTTACAAAGGCGTCTCAAAAATGATTTTTGCGAAAGTTGCCTTACGAAAATTTCTAATATGGTTAATATTACCCACGTTATGAGAGTTTTTAACCCTTTACGTTCCAGATTGCCCTTTCTAGCACACGTGCAATCTCAGATTTCTACGGATACTGATCTTGATGTTACGACACACACTTCCTTTTTCCTATTGAAGCTGACTAAGGCACACGTTGGTTCGTGTTTCGTTTCGCTTTCTGAAGTTTGTATAACTATTTTTGTTGTTTACTTTCACACTTTTTCTTCGTTATACTGAATCAGAATATTTGTTGGAAACCGATTCATTCGACAATGACTCTGATACGGATTTAATTTACTTGTGACGAAAAAGGTTAAGAAATGGAGAAAAAAGGGCGATACACTTAAGTAACGCACGTGGAAAAGCTTTTTTATTCCAAATGACATTTCGAACAATTTCACAATCATTTATAATTTTAATTCTAATTTTCTTATTTTTCAAATTTTTGTAACTTAGCTTTTGTAATTTTATACAATCTCAATAAAAGAAAATCTACCTGATAATGCTTTTTGTGTTGGTTACACTAGTTGTACATCTAAATAAGCCTTGTATCCACATGAGGTTACTAATGAATTGGGCCCTACACACAGGGACGTCTTAAGACTTGTTGAGGCACTGGGTCCCTACCTAAAAGTAGGCCCTGAGCACCTACACAAATGTAGAACCCTCCTGTGAAATTTAAAAGTAAATACTCGTAGTACATAGCGAGTCACAATTACTCGTACAAACAATAACTGAAAATAAACAAAAGTGCATCACTTACAATCGCACAAATCAGCTCGACTGACTGCCGCTCTTTGACTTAATGAGTAAGGGTGGTGTATGAGGGTAGACCTAGGGCTATACATGGACGACGATGGACATAATAATACCGGAAAAAGCATTTGGCCGTTAAAACTATTCGAATCATGACCTTATTAAGGCTCAGTTGGGAACGAGACGATGTCCCCACTGAGGCCTAGGCCCTGGGCCCGGGCCCAGTTGGCCCATGCCTTCAGACGTCCCTGCCAATACATAATTCGCATCCACTAGCTGTGACATGGGGCGCAAGGGGTTACATTCAATATGCATTTGAGGAAATTAAAAGTTTTCAATTTAATAATAACCTTGCAAATTAAAAAAAAGAGAAAGAAGTTATGTTTGGGTCTATTTGCATTTTCATTAAAATATTTTACTTTTTACTCTTATACAGGTAGATGAGTTAATTGTGCCAACGTTAAGTATTAGTCAAAGTATTAAAAATTCTCTAGAGGGACGGCCCATTAGGTCTCCGCACACGCACGGCTGACACCCTAGAATGGGTCCTGTTTGTACATAAACGCTTTGTGTTTCAAAACTTTTGTGAAAATATTTGGTTAAGATTAAGCTGAATAATCTGTCGTCGTAACAAATGTTATCAATATTGGACTGAACTCAGTGACGCAACAGCTCATGAGGGCCAAGGCCTACTGTGCCTATAGTGATGTTAGGCACTGGGGTTAGGCAGATGTTTCGGTCAAGTGGTCAGTCTAACGCGAAACCCCTAGTCTTCAGTTTCCAAGCAAGCTTGGTTCTCATTTATCGAACCACTGAAGAGATGGATGAAAGGCTGAACCAACCTCACCCAGCCCAGGATTTGAACCCCGGACCAGTGGCTTGGAAGCGCGATGCACTACCACTCAATCACTGGGTTTATGCTATCAATATTATGAAAAAATCTTTTTTTTAATTAAAAAAATGTTTTCAGTCATATTTAACAAAAATAGTGTTTTAATGTAGAACATTAGTTGGAATATAAGAAAGGAGATCTTTAAAAACATTATTAGATTTTCCTTTATGACTTAGTAAACTTTAAACGTGCTTTTCTAAGACATTTTATCTGGAAGATGTAAGGGTATTCTAATCTCTAAGCCTTTTTTTCTGTTCAAGATAGAGTCTTGAAATTTTTTGTATATACTCCCAAACATATGTTCTATAAAAGCTAATATGGATTTGTGAGAATCTGAGATCTCTAGTTATTTCTTCGAAAAATTCTAAGTTAATATTTTAAGAATTTTCGTGCTTTTTCCAAGTTTAGCTATGAAAATAGTTACTAAAAATAAAAAAAGGAACAGATTTTCAAATCCATACTAAATTTTATTTCATATAGTCTAAGAAATATAAATCACTTAAAATGGCTTAAATTTTTTAAAAATTGAGCATTTTAAAGATATTTAAAAAAACTTCCAAAATTCTCAATTTTTTTTTAAATTGTAAAATAATAGCTGGGAAAAAACTGACATTTTACTTTTAAAACCAACTTAATATAATCTGAAAGTAAAACGTAAATCATTTTTACTATTACTGTTATTAAAAGAATTTTTTAAAGGGGTACTGAGGGGCCTTAAGAAAAGAAATTAATTTAGCTTATTAAGTAAAATTATTTTTATTTTTAAAACCTCTTACAGGGAATATGTTTACCACAACTAATTATGAGCTACTGAATGAGATTTAAATACCTTTTGTTTTCGTTTACCTCTCTCCACATGAAGTTTCTAAAATATATTTTGTAAATAGAAAAAGACCTTCCAAAAGGATTTTGAATTAGAAATATTTTGTTTTCTTCGATGATGGTGATGAAATTAAGAATATCTGCGTATTTCCTCCCAAGAAATTTATGAAAACAGAGATCAGTAGATAGTAAACACAACAATGTTTATGAAATATGTTTTACAAAAATATGAAATATTATGATATGTATAATGAATAGTAAATAAGACAGATGAAGATGACCTTTTTAGCCTTAAGTAATGAATTTGGTGGTAAGTCTATTTACCACTGCCTGCCAAAGGGTTAAATTACATTTTCGAGGACGAATCTGTTCATGGTACTTTTTTTAAATACCTTGTTAGTCTTACTCTTAAGCAGAATTCGGGAGATGGGAGAATATTTATTGGGATTTTGGAATACGCTTTATAATTTTGAATAGGAAATCCCACTCAAATTTCACAATTTTAGAAAAAGGGGCATATTTTCTTGAACAATATTCACAAAATGAATGATAAACTGACAAAAGAATTAACTTTCATTTTTAAAATGGCAACTACCTCTGCACATATTCGATGACAGATCCCCCTGGCGCCAGCTCCATGAACACGTAGATGCGATCCTGGATTTGGAACATGCGCTCCACCTGCACGATGTGGCGGTGGCGAAGTCTCGGCCAGATCTCCAGCTCACGCATCAGGAACTTTTGCGTGAAGAGAGGAGACGCCTTCGACTTGTCAATGATCTGTAAAACAAGAATTAATGCAGTTATATAAGAAAGATTTATAGAACAGTATGAAGAAACCACTCATCAAAAATGTCGATCGAGTTCACTTGAATAAAAATTGGCTTCTATCTGCCAATATTTGTAGCCAAA
Organism: Trichonephila clavipes; assembly: GCA_019973935.1. Classification (NCBI taxonomy): domain Eukaryota; kingdom Metazoa; phylum Arthropoda; class Arachnida; order Araneae; family Nephilidae; genus Trichonephila; species Trichonephila clavipes. The sequence continues at coordinate 20,261 of BMAU01000570.1, read as the reverse complement.
AGCATATCATACTCGTCCTTTGACTCTGGTTCTAAATTACGCTAATAGTAGCTGGCGTAGGTTCGAAATTTACATTTACAACCAATAAATGAGAGCCTGGTGGTCGAGTGGTAAGTGTATCGCGCTTCCACGCCACGGGACCGGGTTCTATTCCCGAGATGGGCAAGGTCGATTCATCCCTTCATCCCTACTGCAGTGGGTCGATAAATGAATACCAGAGGCTTGCTTGGGGACTTAAACACTGTAGATCTCGCTGCAGACTGACCACCTGATCGAGACATCTGCTCATGCACCTCAGCGCCCAACAGTCATGTATACCGGGATGGGCACAGTAGGCCCTGGCCCTCAGGGGCTGTTGCGCCATTGAGTTTGAGTAATCAATAAATAAATCGCCACCCAAAGTATATAGTGTTTCAATATAAAATTTCCCTACAAACTTTGAAGCAAGCAAGTAGTTTTGTTATTTGGTAGAATTCACATTAAAAAGATCCATGCATTTTTTTTAGTTGTATGGATCGAAATATTTATAGTGATGGAAAGTTCCACAATAGTTTGTGATGACTTATTTTAAAACTCTTGCGTGATGCGAAAATGTAGAGAGAATGGTGACAACTTAGTTGTTGTTCTCGTCACACTTGAACGTAGATCTATTATCCAAAGTTAGTCACATGTAGCCTTTTTAGAGCTTCAAAATGGGACTTTCATTAACAATCTTTTGAAATTGTTGAATAACAAAGAAAACAATTTTGTGTTCTATAGAGGAGAATTGATTGTAACTGAAATACACTCTGTCGCAAAAAAATATATGCACCCAGAAGAAATTGAGCTACATTCACGAAATTTGGTATGCATGTAGTGTATATGAAAATAAACAAATGATTAAAAATTCAGAACAAAATATCATTTTATTAAGCGGTTACAGCTTGCAAAAGGTTAAAAATCAGTAAGTAGTAAAGCCACCTCTGGCAGCTATACAAGCCGAAATTCGGCGTGGCATCGATTCAATTAGATCACTTATGACCCCCTGTGGAAGATCCTGCCATAGTCTTTGAATCTGCGCATTTAATTCTCCTGTATCTCAGGACGGCTGCAGTTGCCTTCCCAGCGTGTCCAGACATGCTCTATTGGCGAAAAGATCTGGTACCTGGCGGGCCATGGTAGGACGTCATATCCTTTTGAAGACATTGTTGGGAGAGTCGCGCAGTATGTGGACGAGCATTATCCTGTTGATAAATGGCACCTGGGCAACTTGATAGCATGGGTAGCACAATCGGCGTTAAAATATCGTCCACGTATCTGCGAGCTGTCAAAGTGCCTTGAAGGACCACTAAAGATGATCGTGTGTCCCAAGAAATTGCTCCCACACTGTCACACCTTGTGAAATTGCTGTATGCCGCTCGACAATAAATGCCGGATCGGACCGCTGGCCGGTGCGCCTCCAGACACGTGTGCGGTGGTCATCAGCACTGAGACTGAATCGGGATTCATCACTGAAGATGACACGTCTCCAGTCTGTCACACTCCAAGTTGCCGAGGTCGGCAAAAATCCAGTCGACACTGCCTATGATGTGGGGTCAGTGGTAAGCGTCTTAGCGGATGTCGGCTCCTCAAGCCAACTTCGGTCAGTCGTCTCCTTATGGTTTTCTCTTGATGGCACTGGATGTCTGGAAGGAGGTAAGTGGCGTTGAATCGATGCTAGCGACGTTGTTGGTGCCGAAGTGGCCACTCTTCTGATTGCACGATCCTCGCGATCATTTGTGTTCCTGGGACGTCCTGACCCTCCGCGACGGTACACTCTACCTTCTGTGATCCACTGTTGCCAACACCGAGCAACTACCATATCGCTCCGACCGAGGTGGCGGCCGATACGTCTATTCGACCAACCTGCTTCTCTGAGGCCTATTATACGGCCCTATCAAAGTCCCGTCAGCTGCTCGTACTGCCGCCGGTTACGTCTTAGAGGTATCCTAAGTCTCAATATCGTCTATCAAAGTCATCAGATTCGTTTGGATAGCCGTACGGCGCTCGTACTCATGCTTTTAAACTCTCCAGTTGCGCAACTAATATGCGCATAGCACATAGCCTTGTCTCATTGGCTTCAAATTTTTAATCATTTGCATATCTCTTACCAGACTACATTCTTGCCGAGTTTCGTGATTGTAGCTTGATTTCTTCTGGGTGCATATATTTTTTTGCGACAGAGTGTATTTTCAAAAGTAATATTTGATAAAAATTAGCCGATTTTCTAACATTAAAGCAGATTTGTGTTTTCAGAAAGGGCACAAAGTTTCAAGCTCCATAAGAATAAAAATTAAAAAGTTTAAAAAAAATTATATTGAATGTAATTGCTATTTGAAACACTATTGCATGAAATATATAGTCAATTTTTTAAGATTCCTTTTCTCCGTCTTTTACTATAAGAAAGTAAAATAAAATATTTTTATACTCAGAGCGAATTTTTGATGCATTAACATTATTCGCTTGCCCCATAATTTTGGTACATAAGTAATAAAGAAAATGTAATTATACGTTACTGGATTATCAAATCAATTTTTTTTAGAAAAACGCTTATTTATTTATATACGTATTAACCACCTATTGACTCATAAACCTATAATTTTCATTCGGGATTTGTTAATTATGTGTTGATCACATAGAACATGAGTTATTTAAAGAAACAAAGCCTTACACGAGGGAAATAAAGTTTAAGAAGAGAGTGCCGGGTCTACAATTATATCTAAAAGTTTTCTGTCATTAAGTTCTTCATCCTTTATTTTAGTATCTTGTTCCTAATTAATGTCCTATAAAAGCGAAAAACCAAGTGAAACGGAAAACTTAATAAAACTTGCCAAGATGAATAAAATTTCCTCGAGCTTGAAGTTCGAACCGATTTGAAAGAAATTATTTCTTAAGTACTTCTTAATTAGTATTATGATTTATAAGTTTTCGTGCATCTCAATGATCCTGAAGGTATTTTGGAACATTCTAAATGGAAGTATTTCATTTTTTCTTGTCTCATTATAGCTTTTAATTTTAAATTTTTCTTTGCAGGGTGAGTGAGCGACTATTAACGTCGCACTGATCAGCTTTGAGCACACGAGGGCTTTTGACGACGGACTACGTAATTTCGAACCATGGTCAAGTGACGTGGGCGGCACCTAAGCTGGCATTTTATTTTCAGGAAAATCCTCCTTATGAGAGGTTTGCTCTTTTCGCTCAATTTTTTTACAAATTACTTTAACCTTTTATCTACCACATTATGATTTACTGCAGTTTTTTTCATCTAATTTTTTTTTTGAATCCCTACATTGAAAGTTAAAGGGATATACATAAACAAAATACTCAACTTTGAGAAATTTAATCCGTTAGAGCTAATTAATGAATTAAAGATATCTAACTGTAAAATTAATTATATACACTGTTCACTTAAAATAAAGAGTCAAATTGTTTTCTAAGGTCTTCATTAACATAGAAAAAAATAATAATTCACTAATCTTTTGATATTAATTCTCTTTTCAGAACCAAAATGACAACCTTCGCAATGCGCTGAAAACACAATTTCTGTTATAAAACTATTCGCCTTCCCCGCTAAAATACTCATCATAGAACCCGTGCTGCCATATATCTTGGAAGAGTGGATTTCAAAGAATATTCCTGCTAAGTATCGTCAGAGTATTCGTAAAAATGGTCATTCTATGTAATTTTAAAGTGAGTGGTACTTATAAGTACCGTCGGTAGATAAAGGGTTATGTAGAAAGTAGAGGAAATCTCTCTCTTTTTCTATTTGTTCGACGTAACTGACTTCAGCCAATTCCTTCATTCATTTTTTGGGAGGGGGGGATTATCCTACTAATTAGAGGCGCACGTGTGATCACTACCCCCTATTCCAGAGTGCTGGGCAAATAGCGCCCCCTCCCCAAAGAGTCTCTTTTCGCCCCGCTAAGGCAATGAGAAAACCAAATAGATAGAAAATGCTCTCTATATTTGGGTCAACGTATGTTTGTAAGCAAAATTTTTCTTACACGATAATCAATAAGACTAAATATAGATATAAGTGGGCTGATATTAACTCGAAGGCTGTGATAAGAATTTCAACAAGCAACCTCAATCCTGATTTCATAAAAAAAAAGTATAAAAGTGTGATAACGGGACATTTGTTTAGTTAAGGTATGCGACTACATTCGGAACCACCATGATATATTTCGCAAAATCGTATAAATAAATGATATTTAGAGTCACATAGAATACGTGTATAAAATTGTTCTAAGAATATTATTATAATATAAAATTATTTAAATGCAATATTTTGACAAAAAATGAACATAGAATGACCTATTTTCAAAACATTCTCATTTTATGGAAATTGCTATTTATAATAAGAATATTTTGCCTGTATATAGCTCAGACCTCTGTACAGAGCTTGAAGTAAAATATTTGAAATCTAGAACATAAAAGTAAATTTATCCGTAATTTAATACAACAGTAGGTAGACATTTTAAGAAAAAAACGCCGATAGTTATTTCAATTGGTAGTAACTCTGAAAATAATGTGAATTTTTTTCAAAAATTGTAGTTCAGGCCCTTGGTAAAAGTCGTTACTTTATACATGTAAAATATTATAATTATAGAAGCACTTTTCTTAAAAGGAGAACTTTTTGAAAATATGTCATTCTAAGTTCCCTTTTTTGCCAAAATATTGCATTTAAATATTTTTTTGTTGTAATAATATTCTTAAAACAGTTTTATGCATGTATTCTAATCTAAGTGACACTAAATATCAAGAAAATTATCCATTTATGAACTTCTTTTAAAATCATGGTTCGAAAGGTAGTGGAATACCTGAAACTAAATTTAAATTAAGTGCGTTTGCAGCTATATGAAATTTGCACAATAAATAAATTGTATAAATTTTCCACTATTTTATTTTATTTCCATGTTATAATTTATACCTCTTGTGAGATGCAAAGTTAACTAATGAATGCAATCACTTTAGAAAGGGGTGGCCCTCCGCTTCCACAATGTAACCCTCGAGTGAGCTGAAAGTCTTGCCCCCCTGCTCTATTTCATTTAACTAAACAAAACATTATTCTTCGTCATGTGAGGTGCAGTTGTCGGGGGGAAAATAATATAAACACACACCACTACAGTGGCGTAACGGAAAATATCATCCCCCCCTCTATGCAAAGTCAGGTTTTGTGGACCCCAAGATAGGTCTTACAAAGGACTGTAAAACCATAAGAGATATAGGTTTTGGAGCTTCCTAGAATCTTGACCCCCCCTTCCCGGATGTGGGGGTGGGCGTTACACCAATACACAACTAATACCTTTAGACTCAAAAGTTTCTAATTTATGGTATTAATAAATTAACTTAGCTTAGGATTTCTTAAAATAATTTTATCATTACAAATTTTTTTTTCAAAATTCAGTAGAGAATAATGTGAATAGTGCATTCCCTAATTTTCTTTCGAATCTACTCCAGTATTTATTATTTTTATTATTTTTATTTAATCCGACATAAGATGGTTTTAAACCAACACATGTTAGTTCAAAAATAAAACAAATTGTCTACAATAATTTTTCTTTTAGAATACTGCTTTATAAGTACATCGAGATAACCATGAATTACATTCTACTCTCGACAGACTCTAAACGTTATCGTTTCCAATATTGATGTTTAAGTTTTGAATATTCTCAGCACTATTGGATGCAATTACATGAACACTATTAAAAATGATGGATTACACTTTGTAATTGTAGTTAATAATGAATATTTTTTTAATAATATATTTAATTTCCAGACTTCCTGTATTCAGGAACAGAAAAATTATTTATTGATTAGTGCAAACATAAACTTGAAAATTCTTGAATTAAAAATGATGTCATCAAATGTTTAACTCACACATTTGACGACAAAAAAATTCCTTTTCTGAAATACCCAAAAACTGCTATGAAATATAAATTTAATTTTCTAAATAAAAAAAAGAATGATTCACTCGAAAAAATGCATTTTTAATAAAAAAATATTCTTAGAAGTCGATTAAATGTATTCTTTAAGTTAAATAATTAACCCCTTAATACCAAATTATTTAGTTCCAATTGAGCCTTATATACATGCATGATACTGCAATGAGAATTACTGAAGATGTTCCCCTGCCTTTCTTTTTAATATAGCTGTGCATATCATAGTATTATGTCTTTGACCCTCCCTGAATGTCGTAAACATGATTCCTGAATATAGATATCTTTCGGCGATTTTATATTTACTTTGACAGCCAACGGGAGAGCCCCATTATTGGTCGTTTTCTCTGCATACCGCACGGTGGCGAAAGTGCCTGAATCTATTTTCCTACCCACACTATATCCATTGGAGGCGAGTATACACCTATCTTTCATCAAGATGGCTTTCTCATCACTCGACGTAGAGGACAGGTTGTTGTGGACAGCCGGCATAACTCTATCATTCTTTCGCTTTTTGTTTCCAGATAAATTGTTCATTTTATCCGGGAGCACAGAATTTTGACATGTGTTTTCATTCAAATTTTAACGCGACGTGTGAAATTTGGAGAGGAATTTTGAGTCAGCCATGATTTGTTTACGTTTTAATTAAAATTGAAAGACCAAGCGATGCGATGTCTCGTTATTGACTTATTTGGGTGATGCCATTTTAAAACAGGAAAACTTTTAACATTCAAAGATGGTTTATGAAATGAATGTGTTACAATTTAGTCAGATATGTAATTCTATTAATTTTTCATGAAGTTGAAAAACATTTTTAAAGATCGCTTCAATATATTTTAGCTCCTAATATTTATTCATTATACCCAATTTCTGTTTTAGTAGAGTAGTATATAGGAAAAAATGGATGGTTAGATGATAAGGTTGGCACTTGTGTAGGTACAGAACTTCATCTAGAGCGAAGATATATATAATTTTTCTTATACATTTTTTAAATAAAACTTTTCTCTCAAAGTCCCCTTGGAAGAGACATGCATTCCTGGAACAAACCTATCAAGAGTTTTAATGTAATGAAGACTACTCTGAAACGTTGGAAACGACTTTCCTTAAATTTCGCAAGGCTTTAATTCTTCGAGTCGAGCGAAAATTTAGAAGAAAGTTGCGAAAAACTATTTTAAGGTGTTAATATATCAATTGACGGAGTCAAAATTTAAAAAAAAATGCTAACTTATTTATAAAAGTTTTTAAATTTGTTAGTGGATATACATTTAGAAGCATAAAAAGTAAATTTATGTAATTGCAAATGTATACATGTATTGTTTTCGTCACGATTTTCTCAAAATATAATTCGCCGATTTAATTTTAATTTTGCATAAAAATAAAAATAGTAATTACCTTTCTGGTTAAGTATAGAATAAGGGGAGCCTTGGTAATGTAAATTTTTTGGTGACTGGAATAGGTTGCCAGGCTACTTAATTTATTGATAGGTGTTTTGAGCGATTGGAAACGATCTAGGTAAAAATCGCCAAATCCAAAGCCCCTCCCTATTCCACACTGTAACCAGAAAGGTAATTGTTGTTACTTTTATGAAAAGATAAAATTAAATCGTCAAACGATATTTTGAAAAAGTTGTGATGGAAACAATATATGCATACATTTACAATAACATAAATCTCCCCCACGCCTATTCTACACTTCGAATTAAATCGTTTGTAATTTTTTAATTACTACCGTAACTGTAATTTGTTAAAACAAGTAATATAAAAAAATTAAGTCAATTCCTACTTTAAAGGGATGAATAGAAAGTATTTTATTAACGGATGAAAATTTGAACAAGATATATATATATAGAGAGAGAGAGAGTGAATTATAATAGTAAGAATTGAAAAAAGAGCAGGATTTGTCTGCATTGTTGTGACAGTGCACACCCGGTTTGGCTGAAAACATGGTTTTCGACGCCAACTTTGGTCATTGTTTTAACAGTTACATTGTTACAAAAATGGAGACGAATCTAAGTTGGCGTCAAAATCTAATAATGAATTAAATTAAATTAATGAATTAATATTAATAAAAACTGTGTTAACATCAAGTGTCATCTACTACAAGTTTTTAAAAAATGTATTTAAACTTGATTGGATGAATAGAAAGTATTTTATTAACGATTGAAAATTTGAACAAGATAAATATATAAATATATAGAGACAGAGAGCTATTAGAAGGAATTGAATATTGTAATAGAACAGAGATGGCGAACCTTTACGCATCAAGGTGTCATTTTTTCTAAAGAAATGCTAAATGCGATATACACTTGCCGTCAAATAATTTTGACTTGTGATTAATGGGAAAATAATAAAACTAAATACTAACAACACGTAACTCTTTATTTACTACAGAAAAATACATTTTGTATTTTATAGTAGTAAATATTTTAGTGAAACGAGTAATTCGAATGATGTAAAGTAACATGAGTAGGATTTCTGCTGCGACAACACGAGTATTGGGATTGGGCAAAACGTTACTTGAATGGGAGTCCTCTGCCAAATGGTTTCTAAGCGAGTCTTTCATGCAATTCATCTCTGAAAACAATGACTCGTAGGCATTGGTCAATTAAAATGGGGTTAAAATAGCATGAGCCTGCTTCTTCAAACAGTTAAACGTATCTGGAATAGAATTAAATACTTCAAAAGCTTCGTTATTGGGATTTTTACTTATATTGCTTGTTAATATTTTTCTTTCAATCCATTCTAACTTTTTCCTTGTTTCAATAAATTTTTGAATCCATATTGAACTACTAGAAATCAACAAGTTTCATTTCAAATTCTTCTATTTCCAACTTCGAATGGGAGCAAGTTAAATTTATCAACCGATGCCACATCAGGGTACACAATAAACTCGAGCGTTTCTGTTAATTATTTGAACAGATAAAATCTCACTGAAAATTCCTTAATTGAAGAACCAATCGCGCGATTGACCGTTTTGATCGGTGGCGCGCCCAAAATATTGTGCCGCATGCTATCAATGGCACGCGTGCCAATGGTTCGCCATCCCTGTAATAGAATATTAGAATTTTGGGAATAGTGATAAGTAGAGATGAATGATGCAAACTTCTGTTTTGATAGACATAATTCAATATTAATATTCTCTCTATATACATCTCTTGAGTTTAATTTCAGTTAGATTTGAGTGCTATTAAATTTTATCATTTTATTATAAGATTTATCTGAGATGAAAAGGGAAGAAATATATTGTTTTGCAAATAATATTCAAGTGTGAGAGATATGAATAAGCTCTGTGTTTTTATTATTATTCTGATTCGAATTTGTTCAATGGATTTTTCCACAGCTGATATATGTCAAAGTGTGAGTATTACATGTAATCATTTCCAAAAGAAATTTATACCATAGAACGAAATTTTTTGAAATTTTAAATAAAATTTTACAAAATTAAAATTATTAACCACTTTGTAACTTATGTGGTTGATATCTCCTTACTAATAATTCAAAAATTTACTCATACCTAGAATTATTAGTGTTTCATGTTGTATTGATTTTTATACTACAAATACGTATTAAGAGACATTATATAAAATTTAAGAAAAAGAGTTATTTCTGGGGTATATATAAAGGTAAGGTTCAGAAAACGTGATATGAATACAGTATACTAGCTCGTATACTCGGTCTTTGCACGGGTGAATTGAAAAATTAAACAATACAGATTGAAGGATAAAGAAGTTTTTAATGAGTTTATTTTATAATACATTGCAAATTAAACAACAAAAAAAAGCTTCTTGCATATTTCAGTTGAACAAAAAAAACATATTTGTTAAATTTTAAGTCGGAAGGTCTAATAGCTTATAAAAAGGATGTTTTTTTTTTATTTATTACACCCCGCAACTCTCTTTTGGGTCGACTTCTGAAATCATCTTTCTAAGCTGAGCTCTGCTCAGCAAAAGTAACACATTGTTACATATTTTGTGTAATGAACGCTTAAAATAGTATAAATAATTTAAATTTGTATGTGAAATACGTTAATATTACTTTTTATTGTATTTATTTTATGTTAAAATTGTAATATTCGCAAGCAACGCCGTTCCTTACTGGAAATTCAATAGAAACATAGAGAAATGTTGGTGATAGAGCCAAGTTGGCCTCATTTTAGGCGACCACGTTGGCAACTTGAGAATTGATGGAACGGCACAGAAGTTGATATGCTGTAGCGCCACAGGATGGAGAGCTGTACCAAAGAATAGCACAAAAACCTTCTCTGTAAAAAATGCAAATACATTCCAGTTTTGATAGTGATTGGTTGAACGGTGGTGGAGTGATGCGATTTCGCGTATACAAACTTCTATTTTTATATATGTAGATTGCATAGTTAAATTATAGATATTCTTCAACGTACTCATGGTCTAAAAATGTATATATTTTTACATGTGTACATGTTTTTTTAAAATTATAACTAAACAATTCTAATGGAATATTTTGATTATTTAATGAAAGCACTCGTATTTTTCTAGAAAAATTAAGAAAACCACATTTGAGACAGTACAATTTTAATAATACCGTGATTCTGTTTCAATCGCTCACGCTCTGAAAATAGGTGGACAGAATTAATACACTGCTTTTTCTTAAAAAAGTAATTGCAGAATTTGTATGATATAATGTTTTTTCGGTACTCTTGCGTTTCCCCGGCTATCATAATACAACCGACGCCAAACGGAATATTCCCGATAGCAACCTTTTACCACCACATTTTCAAAGCACACACACAGTATTAGGCTTTTCTTATCAAAAATTTCTTTTTCATAATATATCGAAAATGGATGAAAAACGAAAGAGAAATAATGTTTATTTTTTTATATTTCCTTTTTGTGTATATTGTGTGCTATTGCCAACTTGGCGAGATATGCTCCGGCGGAACGGCAAAGCACTGTTTTTTCTTTAATTTAATAAATTACTTACTAAAGAATATTGATGATGGACTCGATGCTACTTTGTCGAGAAAAAAACCTATATACTATATATATAAATATCCTATCTCGGAAAAACATCTCATACGGATTTCTAGGTAATACATAGTATATTTAAAATACAAATTATGTATTTATATATTTATAATAACTAGACCTAAATATTGGGTTTATTGAGTTTTTTATTCGTATTTCTTTTGCAGTTTGCAAAAGAAACTTTAAAGTTGTTTAAAATAATTCTGCATTCTCTTAATTGTTTTGGGCATCAGTTGATTCATTTAGCATTATTAAAATAAACTATATATGTGTAATTGAATTACAACTTTACCAAAAGAAGCAAGTAGAGAGAGAAGAAACTCGGCAGTGAGAAACAGCAACGAGCAATAAGAGATGTTTATTTTGAAATGACGTTCGTAGCAAAATGAGCGAGAAGTACTCCTGCTCAGTAGGTTGGAGCAGTGATCCGCAACCCCCGGCCCACGGACCGGTACCAGTCCACGGATCAAATGTTGCCGGTCCGCCTAAAGAACTATTGCCATTTTATTTAAAGTGGTGCATTTCTCTCGGATTTGCGCAACTTCCACGGAGATCACTTTATATTCTACATTAAATCACTTTTATTCATTTTCGGTGTAACTATATTTTATTCTTAAGGCATATTTAAATGTAACTAAATTAAAATTGTTTTATCAAAACAATCTAAAATATAAACAATCAATGTGTCCCACCTTCAGCGGGCCGCGGTAAAATTATCAAATGTTGACCGGTCCGCAGCGATAAAAAGGTTGCGGCGCACTGGGTTAGAGGACTTCCACCGAGGACGATACATAAATGAATGAGAGTAGTCAATGAGAAGAGGAATGTCTCCATTTCCTGTCAACCATTTCCGCACATCACCATCTTCTGAATCTGTGATGGCAGAGGCTATTAACGGTGTTCGGTCACGTCCTGGACGTGTTACATTAGTGATGGAATAGGGGACGATTGTGGACAGTGTAGAATATGTATACCTACCAAAAACATTGGCTAATACATGCAGGGTAAAACGGGTGTTTTCCTGACATCTTGACATTGCAATTTAAATGTCGCGTATTGTATACAGTTGATTTCATGAATCAAGTTAAGGGCAATATCGATTGTTATAACAAAGAATGAGTGAATGAATTAAAAAAGTTTTATTTACAGCCCATTTTTAACAAGTAATATAAAAAAAAATTAAGTCAATTCCTTCTTTAAATAGATGAATAGAAAGTATTTTATTACGATTGAAAATTTGAACAAGATATATGTAGGGAGTAGTGAACTATATAATAGTAGGAATTGAAAAAAGAGCATGATTTGTTTGCATTGTTGTAATAACGGATTTCCGGTTTGGCTAGTTTGGCTGAAAAACCGGTTTTCGACGCCAACTTTTGTGATTGTTTTGATAGTTACATTGTTACAACAATGGAGACGAATCTAAGTTGGCGACGAAAACCTGTAATTCATTAAATTAGTTTTACTATCAATAAATTAATAAATTAATATTTGAAAAAAATGTCTTAACATCAATGGTCATCTACAAGTTTAAAAAAATTATTTGAACTTGATTGGATGAATAAAAAGTATTTTATGAACGATTAAAAATTTCAACAAGATAAAAATATATATAGGGATAGAGTGAGTTATATAATAGAAGGAATTGAAAAACATTATCAAGACCTTATAACAAAGTAATATCCAAGTATAGACGAATATACTATATATACATAATAGAGATTTTTTCTTGAAAATTTTTACCATAAAAATAAGCTTCCAAATCATAAGAAACAACATCGATGGAGCCAAAAGAATAATTTCTTCATTCCATCGTGTCTCTAGTTATAGATAAATATTTTGGGTCCAATTAGAATTTTAAACTTGTTTACAGAAAACATTAGAATAAAACCAAGAGTGTACCGTTACAAAATGCAAGAATCGTTCGTCAAGAGATATTTTATGTTCTTTTTCTATAGATTTTCGCAAAATATACACCTTATGTGAAAGCCCATAATTCTTTCTATTGTGATAGTTAATATAAAATTTCGTGTAGAAAAAGGGTAATATACTTTCTTACCACGTTTTAACAAGCACGGGAAACGGAAAACAACATTTTATATTTTAACTTTCGTTCCGATGTAGTTGTAATTCCACATTCGTCTTCGGATAAAAAAATAAAAAATGCTAAATTAACAAACAGCTAACAGCAAATGGGATTACAACTTTCGCTTCCCATGAAACAATCTAATGCAATTTCTCTGGTATGCAATGCAAAATTAATATTTGTGTTGTAGCGTAACTTAATTTACTAAATGTTGTCACCATCTGTTTGTTTTTAAGGAACTGAATATGAAATGAAGCAACAGCATTTAGACGACAGACGATGAATACATTTGAACGCTTTCAGTATTCAAAGAGCACGTATTGACTTCTGTCTTTATTAATAATCAAATTATTAAGCATTGTTTTTTTATATAACTCAATTTTTAAAATTTATTTATTTGGATACGAATAAAACGCGCGGAGTTTCAAATATTTCGTATATTAAATAAAGCTTTGAATCATGCCATGGTTTACATATTCAGAAATTAAATTCTAGCTTATTCCCGAAATTTCTGATTTAATTTCATGTAGTCAAAGAAATCGGCTTTTCGCATTGGAATTTAATAAAGTAGGATTTTTTTATCTTAGCATTTTTTATTTAAAATATTATTATGCTCAACACTTCTTGATCTGTGGTACTTTGCATTTTTTTAAAAATTCTACATCCTCAATTTTTTTTAAAAAAAGAAATTGCACGTAGTTATATTCTGAGCTTCTTTGGTTTAAAAAATAGCACATTATAGTATTAGAAATACCTGACTCAATTTCGTTTATTCTTATTTTACTTTTTGATCGTTTCAAATTTTTTTTACATACAAAATAAAACTAAAATGCAAAATGGAATACGGACGAAGCTGCCAATATTTAGGGTATATACACACAATTTCATTATATATCTTTCAAATAATTTTTTTGTGATAAAAAAGCATGGCCTTTTAAAAATTCTAAAAACAAATTATCTTATAACCAAAATTAAGTGAAAAAAAATCAAATTCCTTTTTCAATTCCTACTATTAGCTTACACACACACTCTCTCTCTCTCTTCATAAATATTTATTTATTTGTCTTGGTGGAATTTCTAATCGTTCATAAAATACATTTTAAAGCGCTCCATTGAGCTGAAATTTTATGTACATCATTATTTTGGATGACAATACAATAATATAATTATAATTAATAAATATTAATTGATTAAAAATAATTATTTAAAGAATTATAAATACACCACGTTGGTGACTTAGCGACCCTTTTGGCGGCTTGTGTCAAAACTTGAAAAGGTTTTTTCCTCGCGTTTTAAAGCATTCAGACACGATTGTTTTGGATGGAAATGCGATACTTTGATGATAATGAATAAAAATGAATTACCACTTAATGTTGTGATTCTATCATGTGTATATAAATATTTATATGAAATGTAACTATTTAATAAAAAGTAGCTAAAATAAAATTTTTCTTTGTTGATCTAAGTAGGAATTGACTTAATTTTTTTATATTACTTGTTCTCTCTCTCTCTCTTATTAATTTAAGAATTGAATCCCAAGAAAAAGATAAATATAAATGAGAAATTATACTCTGAACGCAGACTAGGTTCATATCAAGACCGATCCTAGGGTGTCGGCCGCCCGCGTGTCGATACTTAATGAACCGCCATTCAAGAGAATTTTTCACATTTTGACTAATACTTAACGTTGGCATTATAAACTCATTTACCTGTATCAGAGTAAGAAGTAAAACTGTTAGACATTTAAAAAAATCGGATCCAAATTTTTATGATCTCCTTGTATTTTTCCAATCCCGTTCCATGATCTCAATGAAAGTAAGCACACCGATTCGAACCCGATCTTTTTGAGTTTCGTGATTTGAGGTTGGCAGCAACTGCCATGCAAATCGAGCTAGTATTTAAACTCGGCTCGTGTTAGTTTTTGAAAAGGAAGGAGAAACGGAAATATAAGAAGTATGTGAGTGGTTTAACTCTTAGAGGGAGAGAACAACTGGTTGGCAATGCAACTGCAGGTTGCATCACCATTTTAGATTAGAAATTAATTTTATAATATTAGAAGACGGTTCGAATCGGATGTCTCTGGTAATGTTGCTTTTTGAACTTATTGTTTTTATCGCTCCAGTAACGAGCAGAGTGACTTTATGATTGATTATTAAAGGCCAATTTTAAGAAACTGTTTTTCGTCTTCATGCCTCCTCGACACATAAATTTCACTGCTAGCTTTGCAAAATTTAAATTAGTTTACCAATAAGTGTAACAAATTTGGTTATGGGCCCAGGCAATGTACTGTGTCGAGGCAGGCTAAGCAGTTGAACCAGGCCATGAACTTTGTCTATTTAAATACTGTTCCAGTGTAGAACTATTTTTATGAACTCTGTTGCTAGTACGCTAAATCGAGTAACAGGTATGGAGTTTAACAACCAGATATCAAAAGTTGACTCCAAATAACTGGAACACGTTGAAGCATGATATGCAAGTACTCTTAATGCATTATGGTTGCTGGCAGTTTATAATACAGACCAAGCCAGAGCAACCTGATGAAGAAGCAACATACAAGGAAAATTAGATCTACAACTTCGTAAGGATAGATGTTATACGTTGATCTATACTAACATCAGTTCAGATTTGAAAAATCTGATAACGGAAACAACTGACGGAGTAGCGGCATGGAAGATATTAAAAGATCACTTCGAACCAGTCACAAGAGCAAGGGTAATTCAACTATTAGATCAATTTTTTGGAACAAAATACCAACCAGGGAAGATGTTGGAATCTTCATATCTCGTGTAAAGACAGCGGCAACCAGACTACAAGAAGTGGGTCATAAATTGGACGACCTGTACATAGGATTTCAATTAATAAGGTGGCTTCTCAGGAATTCCAGTCTACCGTGCAACAAATCTACAGATGGAAAGAAGAGGACTTCAGAGTTGTCAAAAATTGAAGCAGAGCTGATATTAGAAGCCAATCGTCTTCAGTTGATGAAACAAGATTTGGAGAAAGCGGAGAATGCTTACTTGAGCAGTTTCACTTCGAAGAAGTCGAAAACGTTACCTGGTGCTACGGCTGCAGCTCATGGAGATCCAAATGGCAAGAATGATTACCAAAAGAGAAGTGGTAAGATATTTAACTGTAAAACTATTAAAAATGTTAAACAATCTATTAAGACTATAGGTCCGTGTTATGTATGTAATAAGTACGGGCATCTTAAAGTAAACTGTAAAGAGAAAAAAGTCTCTACAAAAAAATCTCCTTCAACTGTAAATGAAACTTTTAACACAGAGTTTAATATAAATTTAAGATTTTGTGAAGCTGAATGTAGTCTTTAGAACTAGATAAACAACTCGTAACTAGTTGTATCTTATTTGAGGAAAACTCTGATAAAGGTGTTTGGGTAATAGATACTGCTGCCACGAGTCATTTTTGTAATGACAAGAGTTTATTTTTAGATCTTAAACCGATAACTAACATGAAAATGTCGTTAGCAACGGAGGATAAAAGTTGTCCCGTAGAAGGAATCGGTACACTTAGATTTCAGGTAAAATATAAAGGAGTTTTCATGAAATAACTTTGACTGATGTATTATTTAATCCTAAGTTGAGGAGAAATTTATTATCCGGTTCCAGATTGGAAAGTAAAGGTGCGCATTTTGTGGGTACTAAAGGTAAAATTAATGTTTTTAATAAAAGACTGGATAAAATTGTTCTCGGCGACACGCCATGAACATTTGTATTTTTAAGCCAGATCATTATATTATACCAAAGAGTAAAGAAATTAGTTTTAGTGATATAACCGCTAAAACAAAAAACGGATCAATAGATATGGCATCAACGCTTTTGTCATGTTAATAACGATTATTTGGTAAAAACTAGTAAAAATGATAGTGTAAAAGGTCTCCCACGCTTAACTGATAATGGTAAGACTCATTGTATACCGTGTAAAAATAGCAAAGTCAAGAGAGTTTCATTCAAAAAGACGGGGGCCGTAAGATCAAAACGTCCATTGGAATTGTTGCATATGGACCTCTGTGGTCCAATGCCAACTGAAAGCCAAGGCGGTAATAAATATTTCTTGAGTATAATTGACGATTATTCAAGAAAGGTGACTGTATTTCCCATCCGAAATAAACCTGACGTATTTCATACGTTTATAAGATTTCAGAAACGAGCAGAACGTTTTCTAAGTAGAAAGGTAATAGCAGTTAGAACTGATGGCGGACTAGAATTTTGTAATAAAGATATAGATAATTTCTTGACAGAACTGGGTATAAAGCATGAGGTAACAAATTCATATACGCCAGAAATGAATGGGGTCGCGGAGAGATTCAATTTAACCGCTCTAGATGGCATCAAACATTGTTTAAGTCTAGTGAAGTTCCCCATAAGTTTTGGGGAGAAGCATTACTTTGTTTCACTTATGCGTGGAATCGAATTTGTCACAAAGACAGTAACAAAACGCCTTTCGAAAATATTCAGGTAGAAAACCATCGGTATTGCATCTAAAACCTTTTGGATGTTTGGCATACGCTGGTGTGTCAAAACAAATTAGAAAAAATTCGATATGCGTGCGAAAATGGGAATTATGATGGGATACGCACAACGTACTAAGGGTTATAGAATATGGTTGATAGATGAAAATAAATTAGTCGAGACTATTAATGTAAGATTCGATGAAAATAAGAGGGGAATTAATTTTAGACAAAAAGTTAATAGTAACCTTGGATATAATTTAAACCTTCCTGATTATTATGATGATGAGGATGATTTTGATAGAGTAAAAGATTCCTTAACGAGTCGTTTAGTTTCAAAGACAAGTACGGAAACGCCCTCAACATCTGAAAAGGCAGGTGTATCTTCCGATAATCATAACTTGATCTCATGTACAGAGGTTAAGTGGATTCGAAATATAGGTAGGAAAGTAACTGGATCTAACGTATATTATAGTATAGAAGGGGAAGCAACCCGATTGAAATCTTTTAACGAAATAGAAAGATACTGTAAGAGGCATAATATTGAGTATGATCCTAGTTTATTTAATTTTAGAAAAGATAATACCGAATCCCAGGGATTTTCAGATTTGTCAGAGCAACAAGAAGCTCTTATGGTTGAAGTAACTATTCCTAACTGTTACAAACAGGCGATAAGATCCAGAGACGCATCTAAATGGCATGATGCAATGGATAAAGAAATTAACGTAATGAAGGAACGTAAAGTTTGGGATTTAGTTGATCATCCGGATAATATAAAAATTTTAGAAAAACCGTTGGGTTTATACCATTAAATATGATGAAAATAATAAAATTGTTAGATACAAGGCCCGCTTAGTTGCGCGAGGTAACACACAATTACGAGGTGAGTCATTTGACGAGGTATTTAGTCCAGTTATTAACTTTACTATTGTAAGATTATTTTTCACTATCTGTGTATGTTTGTGGAAATGGACGCATATTCAAGTAGATATCACTAATGCTTATTTATATGCTAACTTAGATACTGTAATCTACATGAAGCAACCAACTGGATATGAAATTGATAATAATAAAGTGTGTAAGTTACGTAAAGCAATATATGGACTCCACCAGAGTGGACGCCAGTGGTTTTTGAATTAGAAAATAAATTAAATTAAAATTTAAGAAAGTTAGAGTGGGTTAATTGTGTATATATGTTTGAAGATAATGTAATTTTTATTATTTTATGTAGATGACATCATTATATTTGGAAAAGAAATGGAAAACGTAAATTTTTGTATTACAATTATTGCAGAAAATTTGATTTAAAAATTATGGGTAAAAAAAGAAATTATTAGGAATAGAATTTGAAGAAATAGGTAATAGTCTGTTTATACATCAGAGATCTTACATTCGAAGGTTATGTGAAATTTACGAAAAATATAAATATCCCGTAAGTTCATTACCTATATCAAAAGGTCAAAGTTCTTTCCAAATTAGATTCACCCAAAAACTAGCGAAGAAATTTTAACAGTTCCTTATAGAAATTTAATAGGATCTTTGTCATTTATTACTATACGCACAAGATCCGATATTATGTATGCAGTAAATGTATTATCTCAATTCCAAGCAAACCCGGGAATAAAACATTGGAATTGCTTATTGAGATTATTAGGTTATTTAAAATACACTCAAGAATACAAATTGGAACTTTCAAAAGTTAAATCATTAAAAACTAAGATGTTATTCAGACTCAGATTTTGCTACAAATAGGGGATGATCGAGTGTCGATGGGAGGGTTCATAACTTTTATAGACGAAACTCCAATTTCATGGCGAACCTTCAAGCAAAAATCCGTTAGTCTGTCGACCATGGAAGCCTGAGTATGTTAGTTTAACAGAAGCAGCTAAGAATTCATTTGGCTAAAGAATGTAATTGATAATAAAAGTTTAAATTTGGAATTAAGTGAAAATGTAATGTTTTGTGATAATCAAGCTGCTATAAGTTTTTCAAAGTCACCGGTAGAAAATTATAGAACAAAACATATCGATGTTCGTTATCATTTTCAAAGAATTTGATATACGACAAGGTTTTCCAAATTAAATATATAGGTACCAAAAATAATTTGGCGGACATTTTTACCAAACCCATGGTAAAGGAAAAATTGTTAGAATTTTGTAGAAAATTATTTCTTTTTAGAGAATAAGACTTTGTTTCTTTAAGATTAAAATATTAGTTTGTTTATTACAATAAAGATTGTGAATAAAATGTATTTTTTGTGTTAAATTGTATAACATGTGATTAAAATTAATTTACTGATTTGTAAGAGATAATGGTGCGAGATTGGAAAAAAGGGGGCCGATTGTTAGACATTTAAAAATCGGATCCAAATTTTTATGATCTCCTTGTATTTTTCCAATCCCGTTCCATGATCTCAATGAAAGTAAGCACACCGATTCGAACCCGATCTTTTTGAGTTTCGTGATTTGAGGTTGGCAGCAACTGCCATGCAAATCGAGCTAGTATTTAAACTCGGCTCGTGTTAGTTTTTGAAAAGGAAGGAGAAACGGAAATATAAGAAGTATGTGAGTGGTTTAACTCTTAGAGGAGAGAACAACTGGTTGGCAATGCAACTGCAGGTTGCATCACCATTTTAGATTAGAAATTAATTTTATAATATTAGAAGACGGTTCGAATCGGATGTCTCTGGTAATGTTGCTTTTTGAACTTATTGTTTTTATCGCTCCAGTAACGAGCAGAGTGACTTTA
>BMAU01000569.1:0-41022 GCA_019973935.1 Trichonephila clavipes | reverse complement strand
CTTTTTTCGCAATCACTCGGGTACCGACGTGGCCTCCCGTACTCACCCGAAAGTGAGCCCCTGAGGTGGAAGCCGAAAGGAAATTGAAACAAGAAAAAGGGCCGAAAAATAGAGAAGGATCACTAGGGTTCCCCGGGTTCGTGAAGCCTGTGTTTACCAAAGACAGTAAACCCCTAGGGAGAAGGAAGATCACTAGGGCGCCTTTCGGGGAAGGTGAACCCCCGTACTCACCTAAAGAAGGTGAGCCCCTGAGGGGCAAATCGTGGGTGAGCTCAGAAAATTGATTTCTACCATGGAAAATGCAGGGGACATGCTAACTTATGTTAACAGAATTGACAACTTCCTCTCCACACACGCAACCAAGAATCTGAAACAAAGTACACTTGACAGGTTTCTCTCTGGTCAGTGATACATATTATTGATGTAAGTATTCATAACATTCCTGTACGAGTATTAAGAATTAAAATATATTTTACGTACGGATTTTGCATTATGATTTTGTTTTTTACTTTTCCCCGATAAGACGCTTTCCCGTTTAAGACGCTCTTTAACGTCGGTCCCCTGAAGAGCGTCTTAACAGAGTTATACTGTATATTGATTTTAATACGGAAAAAAGAAAAAACGCGAAAAGCTTATTTGAAAAAAATCTCTTTAAACTTTTAAATAATGCCGTATTCGGTAAAACCATGGAAAACCTACGGAAACGCACAGTAATAAATCTTGTACAGGATCAGAAAAAATCTAAGAAACTCGTTGCTTCTCCAGCATTTCATAATTTTCGTATGATAACAGATTTAGTTTCGATAGAGAGAAAAGTTTCCCTTTCATTAAATAGACCGATCTACATTGGTTTCTCCATTCTAGACATATCTAAGATTCTTATGTATAATTTTCATTATAAGTATATAAAATCAAAATACGATACCAATGCAAAATTACTTTTTATTGATACTGATTCGTTGTGCTATGAAATTGTAACACAAGACGTGTATGAAGATATGCAGAAAGATCTACATTTCTTCGACACTTCCGATTATCCCCAAACTCATCCTCTATACTGCGAAATAAATAAAAAAGTGTTTGGCAAGATGAAAGATGAGTTATCATCCAGTTTGGCTCTTGAATTTGTTGGGCTCAAAACCAAAAATGTATAGTTTAAAAAGTGCTGAAAAAGGAGAAAAAAACGGCGAAAGGAGTCTCAAAATTTTATTATCCAACAACAATTAGACATATACAGACTACAAAGAGACTTTGTTATGCCGTCGTCGTGGATTAGCCAAAGCTAAAAATAGCAAGTCACAATCACATTGTGCAAACTGTGGCTTATCAAAAATCAACTCTGAGCCCTTTTGATAGCAAAAGATACATTCTACAAGATGGAATAAATACTTTAGCATATGGTCACTTTAAAATTTAAAAACAAACTTATGTTATTTTCACTTGAAAAAAAATTCACCATAATGAATGAGTAAATATGTTGATGTTAAATACGTTATAGATAAATACATCTCAAAATTTTGAGTTTTTATATTTTGTAAAAATTTGGGTATTTATATATGTAATAATTCCCTCTAGCATTCTTTTAATTAACTTTTTTAACAATATTGAAATAATCTTTTGATTATTTGGTACAAAACTAACACCCTGATTTTAATCGTAATCGATGATTATTACATCAGAAATTCCTGTCCCGCATATTCTATCCAATCAGAGCTATGATTACGTAGTCATCACGCACTTGCACTGTTGGTAAAGAATAAAAACAACTTGTGTAATGGCGTTCGTCGCTCTTCCTTTTTTTTTTATCGTCATAATGTAACATTGAATATAGCTGTCTCTCAGTGTTTTTGTGTTGTGTCCGTCAAGATGTCACTTCTACTTTTTCCTCTTGTCCACCAGGCTTTAATATCATGAATTTGTTTGTCTCGTCGATGTGAAAATGTACTATAATTTTGTCCTAAGCTTCGATGTGTGCGCCACAATAAAGAAGATATCTGTTCACTGAGGATGTGTTTGATGAAAACCTGCTCACACTCGAAAAAAATCTACCACTCGGCCAATACTTAACAGAAAGTCGGTAGGATAGTTTCCTACCGTGAAGATATAAATGAAAAGAAGAAAATAAAGTGTGCGTCGTAAGTTTGCTAAAATTCCTGATGTTTCAACTTCTTCGTTGGGCAGGGGGAAATCTCCTTTTCAAGTTGTGCGAGACGGCTTCGTTTTCATCGAATTAATCCAAGGACTTTTAGTGAATAAGCCTATAACAAGTTCATGTTTCGTCGAAAAGTGCAGCCGTCAACAGAAAAGTGAAGATTTTTAAATGTAAGTTACGAAATATTATTATCAATCATTTACATTGCAAATTTTATACATATGATTTTTTTTTAACAAGTGATTCTGACCCTTCATATTTTTGTGCTTAACGTTTCATGAAAAATTATTTTACATATTTTTATAGTGTTGCTATACATGTTTTTAATTATGATAGTGAGTGAATGAGTGAGTGAATTTTGGGTTTTATGGCGCAAGAGCCAAATTTGGCTATACTGCGCCAAACATTTGTTGTAATTTTTCCATAATTTTTTTTTAAAAAAAACACTTAAAAATTTAAGCATAAAAATTCATTAAAAATTAAAAATTCATGAACAAATGTGACATTTAATTAAAATGGCAAAAGTGTGAAATAAAAAACATAGAAAATAGTTTAAAATATTAACCATCATATCTAGGTCTAAGACGCGATTGAAATCCAGAGTGTAAATTTTAATTTCTGCGATTTCTAGTAGGTGTCAGGAAATGTGAGTAACCAGACCGTACATGATCATCCATTAGTTTTTCATCTACATTGTATATAATCATATCCTCCTCTTCGGAGTCATAATGAATGTAGCTTTTCTTAGGTGTGTGAGGGGTCATTTTAACTTCAATTTCTGCCTTTTGTTCTTTTGCACGCCTTTTTCTATTTTTTGAGTTTCGTTTTAATCGCTTTGAAATTTTGGAAGTGTTAGATGGTTCATTATTGGATGCAGTAGCTTCTGATTCTGATAGGGAAACTGAGGGCCGAATTTCAGTTGATAGTGCTGCAAATTTATTGGAAGTTGTAGGAAATAAACGTGTATCGGTTTTTAAAGATGAAGATGAAGTATTTAAGCTATTGCCAGTGAAAGTAGTAGTAGAAGTAAGAATGGGTATTGGTAACAAAGACTCTTTTTGTATTGTTGGTAATATTGCAGATGTGGAAGGAATGGTGATGAAAGGTAGGTCATTAGATGCAGGAATTTTAGGAATATGTGGCTGGGACTTTGATATTGTAGAAGTCGAACGTAATAGGTGTGCTTGAGTGGAAGAAGATGTAGAAACTGTAGGTATAGATGTAGTTTTATTTTGTTTAGAGTTGGATGACGCTGGTTGAAGCAACTCCAAAAGTGGACACTTTATCTTTGTGATATTTTCATCAGTCTGTGTAGAAGCGGATGGTCTTGATGATTTAGCGGCCTGGGAGTAGGTCAGTGTTAAAAATGGCGGCGCTATTAACTTTCGAGCTTCTATGTAAGTTATATTTTTATTAGTTTTAATTTCTTGTATTTGTTTTTCAGCTTTCCATTTCGGGCAAAGTTTTGAATCTGCGGAATGAGCCTGTAAACAGTTGATACATTTGGGTTCTAGGGTACAATCTGTAGAAAAATGCCCTACAGCTGCACACCTAGAGCATGTTAGTTGACCGCGGCAGGATGTTTGAGAATGACCGAATCTCTGGCACTTAAAGCAGCGCAGAGGATTCGGAATGTAAGGGCGTATTTTACAATTAAGATAGCCAGCTTTTGTAGACGGTAGTTTTGGGCTATTGAAAGTTAATATTAAATGCTTCGTTGGGGAAAATGACGAGTCTTTTTTTATTTTAATTCGTCTGACTTGAGTAACCCCTTGGTCAGAAAGTCCTTCCAAGATTTCTGCTTCGGAGGCGCACAAAAGGTCTGGTTCAGATATGACACCTCTACAGGAATTCAGGGATCTGTGAGAAGTTACTATTAATGGACAGTCTAAAAATACTTTGGCGGATAAGAATGATTTCGTTTGTAGCGCGGATACCGTTTCTATAAGTAAGTCTCCGGATCGTAACTTCTTAACTGATTTCGGATCTCCACCTATTCCCTTCAGAGCTTTTTGAATAGCAAATGGAGACTTCTGGGACATTTCCTGATTTGGTAGCGACAATATTAAAAACCGTGAGTTAGTGGCAATGGTATCTATGTTGATGTTGGGTAAAACAAGGCCTTTACCCGGGCACAAAATTTCAGGATCCATGAAGAGTGAGATATTCTTCATCCTGGAGTGCCTCCACCCACCACGGAGTCCAACAAGGGAGGCAGTGTGCCGGTCATCTGGCAAATACCAGGCACGGCGCTTACCTGAAGTACACTCAGAATATAGTACTACAGAATCAGGGCGAGGATCCAACGGGTAAACCCACCTCCCCTTATCTGCAGCACTAACCCTACAGCAGTGTCGCTTCGGGGACACCGAAGAGAGGTACCACCAGCCGATTGACAGGAGCG
The DNA here is from genome assembly GCA_019973935.1 of Trichonephila clavipes. NCBI lineage: Eukaryota > Metazoa > Arthropoda > Arachnida > Araneae > Nephilidae > Trichonephila > Trichonephila clavipes. The sequence continues at coordinate 36,466 of BMAU01000569.1, read as the reverse complement.
GGCTCACTCCTGCCACCCGTCTACAGCGAAGCGTGGGCCAAAGGGAACGCAAAAGATCCCCAGAACACCATTTTCCTCCTTACGGGACGCCGCACACGGCAAACATGCGGGTCGGAAAACCAACGTTGTTAGTCAAAAACAAATATAAATAATAAAAACATTTAAAGAAATCGAAGTAATACAAATACCAAAATAAATAATCGGAAAAATTACGAAAAGATTGAACTATGTTAACGCAATGCAAAATGAATACAAAATGTTATTTTTGAGAAATCTAATTAAAACAAATCAATTAATTATACACATGTATTTTGAAATTATTGTCTGTGGTCTCGACGTGAAATGAAGAAAAGGGAAATAGGAATGGCAAGAAAGAGGGCCGAAAATAGAGAAGGATCACTAGGGTTACCCGGGTTCGTGAAGCCCGTGTTTACCAGACAGTAAACCCCTAGGGAGAAGGAAAAGATCACTAGGGCACCTCGGGAGCGTGAAACCCGTACTCACCTAAAGAAGGTGAGCCCCCTGAGGGGCCCCACCAAGTCAGACAATATCTTCAAATAAAAGCATTGAAAAAGACAAAGGTTAGTTTAAAACAAGGTTAGAAAATACATTGTATAAAAAAATTATTCTCTATAGTTCCTGTATCGGGATGGAGTTAATGCGCGTAAATATCCTTTAGGAAGAATGAAAGGATCTTGCTCAAGTTCCGCCTCCTCCACGTCGTAAGTTAACATATCCTCGTCATCAGTTGTTATATCTGTAGGTGTTGCATTTCTAGATCTATGTGGAACCCTTTTTATTTCAATATCTGGTTTCTGTACTTTTGGGCGCTTTCTTCTATTTCTTGACTTTCGTTTGACAAATTGTTGGGCTTCAACTGCAATAGAATGGTCACTATGGGAGTCATTATGGACAGACACAGGTAAGTTTTCTGGTGAAACCGTGGATGTAGTGGTGTTCGTTTCAAGAACAGAGCATGCTGTGGATGAGGAAGATGCAGCAGAGATAGATAAACTATTAGAAGTGGTGGGAGCAGTATCTATTACAGAAGTAGGTGGTTGAGATTTTGAAGGCGATGCAACTGTTACAGAAGATGTGGATGGTATGAGTTCTGCCTGAGTTGATGTAGAAGATTTAATAACTGCAGGGACTGAGGGAGGCATAATAGGTTTCGAAATGGTTATTAATGGTTGTAGTAATTTTAAAGGTGGGCACACTATTTTTGTAATCGTTTCATCTGTTTGTGAGAAACTATTAACAGTTATGGATTTGGCAACTTGAGCGTAAGTTTGAGATGGTTGTGGGGTTATAAATTGTCGGGCTTCAATATAGGATATGTTTCTGTTGGTTTTAATTTTTTGTATCTCTTTTTCTATTTTCCATTTGGGACATAGTTTCGAATCAGCGGAATGAGGCTGTGAACAATTGACGCATTTCTGCTCCAGACTGCAATCTGAGGACGCATGTCCAACAGATGCACATCTAGAGCACGTCAATTGTCCTCGGCAGGCAGTTTGAGAGCGTCCGAACCTCTGGCACTTGAAACAGCGCAGAGGGTTCGGAATGTACGGGCGAATTTTGCAATGAAGATATCCAGCTTTAATTGAAGTAGGTAAATTTGGGCTATTAAATGTTAAAATTAAATGCTTTATAGGAAAAACTGTAGTATTCTTTTTTATTGTAATTCTGACTTGAATCACACCCTGATACGAAAATCCTCCAAGGATTTCAGATTCAGAAGTGGTCAACAAGTCAGGTTCTGAAATAACACCTCTGCAAGAGTTAAGAGATTTATGCGGAGTGACAATTAAAGGAGAGTTTAAAAAGGTTTTGGTGAAGAGAAACGACTTTGTTTGAATAGCGGAATTAGTTTCAATTAGTAAATCCCCGGAGTGAGTGAGTGTATTGTTTTATGGCGCAAGAGCCAATTTTGGCTAAACTGCGCCAAACAACTATTTAAGCACCAAAAGTATAAAACCAGTAAAAAAAATGTTTATGGGTAAAATAGTAAGATCTCAATAAAAATTGGTAAAAGCTAAAGGCAATAAATTTTGGTTGGGCTTTCCAAACCAAGTAAAAAAAAATGTTTAGTTCGTAACCAAGTGAATTAAAATAGAATGTTACCACTTGATGGTGCTAAAACGGTTTTTTTTATTGGAGTATCAAAGTCGTATTTAATAAATGAATGATTCGGTTTATGAACCATCTCCCCCTTATAGGTGAAGCCATTCATATTTAAAACATAATGTGGATTCGGCTCAGGTTCATCTTCCACGTCATATATTATCATATCCTCCTCATCCGTTGTGTACTCAGTAGGTCCAGATTTTTGAGGTCTATGAGGGGCCGACTTAATTTCTATTTTTGGTTTTATAGTGTTGGATTGGTTTTTTGGAGGACGTTTCTTTCTACGGGGCTTCGAGGTTTGATTTGCATCCTGGGATGTAGCCGGTATGGTATTGGATATAGTGGTGGTCGTTTCAAGAACAGAGCATGCTGTGGATGAGGAAGATGCAGCGTGAGTGAGTGAGTGAGTTTTGGGGTTATTGGCGCAAGAGCCAAATTTGGCTAAACTGCGCCACACGTTTGTTAAAACAGTAAAACCATGTAAAAATACACATAAAAAATACAAGTACATAAAAATAATTATATATGTGCATGCCAGCATGCACATATATAAAAAATAAAGTTAGAGTTAAAACATTTTAAAAAGTCAAATTAAATATAAAAAACCAATTTTCTTTATAAAAGCAAACAGATTTTGGTGGGGAGATTCCCCCACCAAGTCAGATAAGGTTAAAATAGATGTATGAAAAAACGTGATGCGATGATGGTTAAAAACTGGACAATCAATTAAAATGTGAGTGAGTGAGTGAGTGACATTGCATGAAGGACATTCAGGAGCGTGTTCTCCAAACAACAAATGCCTGTGAGTGAAGCGAGTATGACCAATGCGAAGACGAGTCAATTTGACATCAGTTCTTGGATGGGATTGCGCATTGGCATCACAGGCCATGCTCCTATGACAGGTTTCACAGAGTGCAGTTTGTTATCCAACTGCTGACTCCATGATTCCTGCCAGATCTTAAAAATATGATGCATGATGACGCGCTTCATATCCGATAGCGAAACCGCTAGCGGCAGATGCGTCGTCGCCGACTTTGCCGCGCTGTCCGCTTGCTCGTTGCCTATGATTCCTACGTGACTTGGTAGCCAGCAAAACACGATATCAAAACCCTTGCTGTAGAGTCGACTCGTAATGTCGAGGATTGTACATACCACTGGATGGCAGCGATCGTGGTAGTTTTCAAGCGCTTCGAGTACACTCATGCTGTCAGTATAGATGCAGTATTTACGGGGCATAGTGGAGTCGATTAATTGAAGAGCACGGTAAATGGCGACAGCTTCGGCAGTGAAAATGCTGCAAGAAGTGTCGAGCCTATAACCGTGCATAATATCTTCAATCACGACTCCACAGCCAACGTAATCTGCACGTTTCGAACCATCAGTGTAGATGGCCGAATAACGACTATACTGACTGCGGTGGTAGGCGAAGACGCGTTGAAAGACGACAGGCGCTACAGTGGATTTACTGTAAGTGGCAAAAGGGTTGATATAAAGGAACCGTGGCGTATTCCAAGGTTGGAATAGGAAAAGGTTCCTTTGCTGGATATGCACGTTAGGTAGGTCGAGTTCAGAAATATGAAGCTTCATCCTATCCATAAACGGCCGGATGTTAGACGGCCGTGCATCATAAAGTCTCTTCATGCTGGTACTCATATACACATTCTGCAGAGGATGTGAAGGCACGGACAAGATCTTAAAATAATACGCAAGAGACAGCTTCCTCCGTCGAAGATCTAGAGGAAGCTGATGACAGTTAACATAGAGACTCTGCACCGGTGATGTGCGAAACGCACCCGAGCAGATTCTCAGTGCCATATGGTGGACGGGGTCAAGTTTTTGCAGAGTAGAGTTGCACGCTGATCCGTATGCAACACATCCGTAGTCGATGCGAGAGAGTACGATTGCCTGATACACTCGGAGTAATGATGTTCGATCCGCCCCCAAGAGGTGTTTGACAACACCTTCAAGAGGTTTAAAGACTTTTCACACTTCTTCCGCAAATGTAAAATATGCGGAAGGAAAGTGAGCCGGCGGTCGAAAATTACTCCGAGGAATCGTACGTCGGGAACTACGGGAATTTGTATATCACGGATGCGTATTTCGGGGTCGGGATGAATACCCCGTTTGCGGCAAAAGTGCACGCAGCAACTCTTGCTCGCCGAAATACTATGACCGTTGGTGTCGCACCACTTTAAAATGTTGTTGACGGCAGTTTGCAACTGTCGTTCAATCATGCGCATGTCCGAACCTTCACAACTGATCTGTAGATCGTCCACGTATAGTGAAGCCTGTATAGAGGGCGATAAAATATTTAAGATGGATGAAATATGACAAATAAAAAGGGTGACACTCAAAATACTCCCCTGAGGAACTCCCTCAGCTTGCGTAAAAGGAGCAGAGAGAGTGCCACCCAGTCTCACTCTAAAAGTACGAAGATTTAAAAACATTTTAATAAAAGTAGGCAAATTGCCTCTGAATCCAAAATTAAATAACGTGCGAAGTATCCCATAGCGCCAAGTACGGTCATATGCCTTCTCAATATCAAAGAAAATAGAAACAAGATGATTCCTCCGGACAAAAGCGTTTCTAATTTTGCTTTCCAGCTGAATGATGTTATCGAGAGTGGACCTTCCTTTACGGAAGCCACTCTGAAACAGAGGAATGCATTTGTTCTTTTCTAACTCGTAAACGAAACGAGCGTTGACCATACGTTCCAGTGTCTTACAAAGGCAGCTCGTGAGTGCTATCGGTCGATAGCTGAGAGGGTTCTTAGGATCTTTTCCAGGTCTTAAAATGGGGATCACTATGGCTTCTTGCCATTGAGTAGGATACACCTGCTCCCTCCATATTCGGTTGAATAGGTAAAGGAGACTTACTAGTGAATCCTCGTTCAAATGGCGAAGCAATTCATAGGAAATTCCATCAGGACCTGGACTAGTATTGTGGGCCGATGATAAGGCTCTCTTCAATTCAAACATGTCAAAGTCACAGTTATATGGTAAAGGTTGTCGGCACCTGAAGTTGATAGGTGTCCGCTCTAAACGATTCTTAGTCGCCTGGAATGCAGGGCTATATGAATCGGAGCTGGACACACTAGCAAATGTTTTGCCAATCAAGTTGGCCACATCTAAAGGTGACGAATACAAAGCAGTAGAAGTTTCCAATATCGGAATGTTAAAATCCCGATAAAGGCCATTCGCTGCTTTGACCTTTCTCCACAACTGTTGACTGGTAGTTGACGATGTGATTGAAGACACATACTGGATCCAAGATTCTCTCTGGCATTGACGACGTATTCTACGAGCTAACGCTTTCGCACGTTTGAACGCTATGAGATTATCAGTGGTGGGGTACCTCCTGAAAATACCCCACGCCCTCCTTTGTTCCTTTTGGCTTGTTGGCAGGAAGCGTTCCACCATGGTTTGCACAGCTTTCGAGGGGAATTGGATGTTTTGGGAATGGCTGCATCGGCAGCATTCCGAATAGCTTCAGTGACATTGAAGACTGCTTCATCAACTGCCCTGTTCTGAACCATTGTGCCTGTGATAATCGCTAACCGCGTGAATTTATCCCAGTCTGCGCGATGAAAATGATAAGTGGGGGGACGAAAACGCGTCCCCGCACCATTAACATGCGAGACTAGGAGAGGGAAATGATCGCTGTTGTGCAGATCGTTTGCAACCTCGAAATTCAACATCGGTAGCAGAGTTGGCGAACAGATGGCTAGATCGAGGGAGTGAAATGTCCTCGTGGGTGCATGGAAATACGTTTTCTCGTCGTTGTTCAGCAGACAGAGACAGTGATCAGAAATCAACTGCTCGATCTGTCGCCCGCGAGAATTTGTAACATCATGCCCCCACAGAGGAAAGGCTGTGTCCGTTAAAGTCACCGAGCAAAATAAATGGAGCTGGCAATTGACTGACTAAATGATTCAAATCCACTTGTGGCACAACATCGTTGGGTGGTAAATAAACACAACAGACTGTGACTAAAGAATGGACGTGAATCCGAACAGCCACAGCCTGTAACGATGTGTGCAGTGTGACGACATTACTGGGAAACAGATTAGACGTGAAGAGGCATACACCTCCGGTTGGAGATGTATCGCCATCTACATCCCGTCGTACACAATTATAACCACGCACTTGCATTGTCATGGTACTCTTCAGAAATGTCTCCTGAAGAGCAACGCATGCGGGCTGGTACGTGGATATGATGGATTTGAGATCGGCAAGTCGAGTCCTTAGACCACGGCAGTTCCAGGAGATAAAGGAGGTCATCAAGTCTTCGCACGTGCTCCCCGCAAGGAGCCAGAAGACGAAGGTCTGGGCGACAGATCGTCCATCAGACTTTCGTCGCTTTGCGAGGCGTGAATGTCCATGACATCGTCTCCCATGTCATGGAGTTTTTTAGAGAGGTTCGACCTCTTTTTTTTGTGGATTGCACCCCCGATTCCTTTATGCGTGTTTTCCTGTTCTTCTTAACATCGCGTGGAGGGGATACAGACTTAAGTGTATCCACTGCAACATTCTTCGGTGTTATAGATGCGGCTGTCGCAGATGTTGGAGCCGTACTCGCGTCTACTTGAATGGCTGTTGGATACGTAGGTTTTGCTGGTCGCCGACGCATAGCTTTTTTTCCAGAAACTGGCGTGCGTGACGATACAACACGCCGAGCCTCCGGATACGAAATTTTATTTTTAATTTTGATGGCCGTGATCTCCTTTTCGAGTAGCCAGGTTGGACAAGAGCGAGAAAACGATGAATGATCGCCTTTGCAATTCAACACATCGTTCCTTTGCTTTACAGTCTGCGCTATCATGGCCTACCTCTGCACATCTAGAGCAGGTTGGCTGGCCGCGGCAGACTGTTTTTGAATGTCCAAATCTCTGGCACTGAAAGCATCGCAGCGGATTCGGGATGTATGGTCGGACTGGGCATCGGATGTAGGCCATTTTAACAGTCTGTGGAAGGTCAGGCGTATTAAAGGTCAGGATGAGGTGCTTTGTGTTCAGCACCTGTCCATCCCGCCTTATCGTGATACGCCTAACATCACAGACGTTTTGGGCCTTCATGTTCTCTTTGATTTCCTCAGTCGACACATTGAGAAAATCCGCTGGTGAAATGACGCCGCGCGAAAAATTCAAATAGTATGAGGAGCCACGGTAACGTCTAAATGAGCGAGCTTTTGCAGATTTATAAGGGCGGTCGCCTGTTTCGCCGATGACGCTTCGAGGAACAAGTCCCCGGAGCGCATCTTACGAATCGATTTGACCTCCCCAATACTGCTAGTGAAAAGCTTTCTCAATTAGAAATGGGTGAGAATTGACGTAAAGGTGTCGGGAGTTTTAACGATGAAAAATCGAAATGAATCAGCAAAATTTAAGCTTAATGGTGCTCCACTGAAGGAGATTTCCTGCTGGGTTCCATAAGTGTTTTTCGTATTCATCCCAGTACGCCTCCACCCACCATGGAGCCCAACAAGGGGAGGCAGCCCGCCGGTCATCTGACATGCGTCAGGCATGGCACTTACCTCAGAGGTTTTACTGGAGTATAGTAGTACAGGTTCGGGATGTGATCCGCCAGTTCACCCAGGGCACCCCTAACTGCAATACTAACCCTAAAGCAACCGTCTTTGGTATTCCAAAAGAACCCGTATTGGAAACCGCAGAACTAATCACCAGCCGATTGACAGGAGCGGGCTCACTCCTGCCTCCCGTCTACGGAGAAGCATGGGCCAAAGGGCACGCAACAGGAACCCCAGACTCCACTTTCCCCCGGTACGGGTCGCCGCACACGGCAAACATGCGGGTCAGACTCAAAAACCAGTCTTAACATTACGTAAAAAAAAAAAAAATTTTTGCTTTTCAAATACCCCAAAGAAATAAACCAAAATTAAAATAGTAGAAATAATTAAACTCAAAATATCCAAAATAAAATTAACCACAAAACAACCCCTAACTGAACTAAATATAACGTTAAATATTGACCTGTAACTGAAACACTAACCAAGCAAATATTTTTTTGGGTTTTTTTTTCTTTTCAAAATTCACTCGGGTACCTCGGGGACGTGGCCTCCCGTACTCACCCGAAAGTGAGCCCCTGAGGTGGAAAAGAAGAAAAGGGAAATTGGAATGGCAAGAAAAAGGGCCGAAAATAGAGAAGGTTCACTAGGGTTCCCCGGGTTCGTGAAGCCCGTGTTTACCAAAGACAGTAAACCCCTAGGGAGAAGGAAAAGATCACTAGGGCACCTCGGGAGCGTGAACCCCGTACTCACCTAAAGAAGGTGAGCCCCTGAGGGGTTACTTTATTGAAGAGGTGGACGTGAATCGGAGTTGGGCTTGGGTGGAGTAATGATTAGTGAATTTTGGGGTTATTGGCGCAAGAGCCAATTTTGGCTAAACTGCGCCAAACATTTGTTAAAACGTTAAAAGTTAAAAAAAAAAAAAAAAAAATTTTGTATCAGAAATATATATAAAAATCTTAAAATTTATAGATATAAAAGTTAATAACAAAGATGTTAAAATACAGATTGGTGGGGAGAATTCCCCACCAAGTTGGGCAGGTATTGAAAAAAAAAGTTATTTCCTGTGTTTCGTTGGAGTTAAAAGTAATTGTCCCTTGTAATAGGTCTTACCATTTTCTTTCACGTAATCGGGATTGATTCGATTTCATCTTCCACGTCGTAGACAATCATTTCTTCCTCATCCGATGTAGACTCATCAGATGCCGGTTTTTTAGGTCTATGAGGATTCATTTTAATATCGATTATTGCTTCCCTGGCATTTTTTACAATTCTTTTTTCTTTTTCCTCGATCGTGCTTTTGCAAGTTTCTTGGCATCCTGTACTGTATTAGAATCAGAGGGTGGTTGAAGAACGGACTGTGATGAGGAAGATGGTATGATGGATGTCTGATTAATGAGTGGGTGACCATATTGTTGGAAGGTTAGTATCAAAAATACATGTGGAATTGTTGAGACCCGGAGACTAGTGGATATTGAAGATGTGGATGGTCAAGAGTTGGGCTTGGTTGAAGATGATGATGTAGAAACATCAGGAGTAGATATGGATACATTTGTTCTTGTCGTGGATGAAAGGGTTGAAGTAATTCCAAAGGTGGGCATTTAATTTTCGTTATATTTTCATCTGTTTGAGTAGAACTGGTTTTACAAAGGATTTAGCAGCCTGAGCATAAGTTTGAGACGTTTGTGGGACTATAAATTTCGGGCTTCTACATATGTTATATTTTCTATTAGTTTTAATTTCTTGAATTTCCTTTCAGTCAGTTTTCCATTTAGGACAAAGTTTGGAATCAGCGGTATGAATTTGTGAACAGTTAATGCATTTTGGTTCTAGGTACGCAATCTGTAGAAGAATGCCCTACAGCTGCACACCTAGAACATGTGGCTTGTCCGCGGCAGGAATTTTGAGAATGACCGAACCTCTGGCACGGGTGCAGCGCAGCTGGATTCGGTATATATGAACGTAATTTACAGTTTAGGTAACCAGCTTTAATATTTGTGGGAATTTAGGGCTATTGAAAGTTAAAATTAAATGTTTAGTAGGAAAAAGTGACGTTTCTTTTTTTTTAATCTTAATTCTTCTGACCTGAAAGACACCCTGGTCCAAAAATTTCCAAAATTTCTTCAGATGGTACACATTTGCAAAAGATCGGGTTCAGAGATGACTCCTCGACAAGAATTAAAGTTCTGTGAGGAGTAACGATCAGAGGAGTATCTAAAATGTTTTGGCCAGTAAAAATGAGATTTGCGTTTGTACAGCAGAAGATTGTTTCAATAAGTAACACCACCTGATCGTAATTTTTTAATGGATTTGGTTCTCCACCTATTCCTATTAAAGCTTTGTGAATAAAAAACGGAGATTTTCGGCGACATTTCATTGTTTGGTAGGATAAAATTAAAAACCGAGTGTGTTGAGCAATTTCATCAACGGTAAATTTCGGTAATGGACTGTATCAATATTTTTAGCAATCATGAGATGGGTAGGGTGGGATGGGGGTTTTAATAGATGCGTTTTGATTTTTCTTATTTTGACTTATTTTTGAATTTTTTTTTTTTTTTTTTTGAAAAGGAGGAGGAGAATTCCTTTTGATTTTCAGAGGACCAGTTTGGCAGGGCTTGCCCTAGAGTCAGAACCAGTAGTGGCCTCGGGAGAGCCCCGCTCTGCAATGCAGGACCCCATCCAGGCACCACCTGGAACTACAAGACAGGCGGGATTATGCACCAGTTGATAGAGCAGCCAGGACATGCTGGTTAGGCTGTCCCGGGCTCCTGTACTATCTGGCGGCCTGAGACGCAAAACTCAGCTTTTCTCCGGTACCCTCTACATGGCCGCTTCCTCCAAGACCCCACCTCACTAGTCCAAAGATCCTCAGAAGTTCAAAACCCCGCTCCAAGTGCCAGTTTTCCCAGGGAGCAGTCCGTTATGTCATCATAACAAAAGTGAAAAACCATCAGAAACAACTTCATTCCACTCAGTCCTGGTCTGCCACAGGACTTCGTGGCAGAAAAATAAAGATAAGAAGTTGAACACAAAAAAACAACAATCGAACATAAAAGAAGCAACAAAATCAAAATATTGAAAGAAATTTAAGCAAATCAAAGGAAAAGAACGTAAAATAAAATGTCAACCATAATACCGTAGTAAAAATATCAAATTTTTTACCAGAAAAAAAACCAAGATGGAACAATGTTCATTGTTGAATGTAGATCTGCGGTCTGGACGTGAAAAGAAGAAAAGGGAAATTTAAATGGCAAGAAAAGGGCCGAAAATAGAGAAGGATCACTAGGGTTCCCGGGGTCGTGAAGCCCGTGTTTACCAAAGACAGTAAACCCTAGGGAGAAGGAAAAGATCACTAGGGCACCTCGGGAGCGTGAAACCCGTACTCACCTAAAGAAGGTGAGCCCCTGAGGGGGAAGATTCAACATTGAGATAGATAAACAGATTAGAAGTGGTGGGAGCAGTATCTATTACAGAATTAGAAGGTGGAATTGTGAAGGAATTACAACTGTAACAGAAAATGTGGATGGTACGCCCCCTGAGTTGATGTGAAGTTTAATAATTTCAAGGATTGAGGGAGAAATAATAGGTTTCTGAAATGGTTATTAATTTTTAGTAATTTTAAAGGTTGGCATACTATTTTTGTAATAGTTTCATCAGTTTGTGAAATTTTAAACAGTTATGGATTTGGCAAACTTTGAAAAAGTTTGAATGGTTGTGGGGTTATAAATTTTTACAATTATAGGATATTATTTTCTGTTGGTTTTTATTGTTTGGATCTCTTTCTCTATTTCCCATGTTAAAAATAGTTGGGGGGAGAATTCTCACAAGTTGGGACATAATTTTGAATCAGTCAAATGAGGCTGTGAACAATTGACGCATTTCTCTCTAGAGTGCAATCTTTCGCATGTCCAACATGCACATCTAGACGTCAAATAGATGATGGCCGGCAGTTTGAGGTCATCCGAACCTCTGATTGAAAAGCGCAGAGGATTAATTGGACGGATTTTACAGTTTAAATAACCAGCTTTTATTGTTTGAGGTATTGTGGGGCTATGAAATGTCAAAATTAAATGTTTCATCAGGAATAATGTTAGAAGTCCTTTTTTAATTGTGATTCTCTGACCTGAGTGACACAGCTGAAGACAGAGAAACCTTCAAGTATCTTTGAATTAATAGCCCAACAAGTCAGGTTCAGATAACACCACGACAGGAATTTAGGCTTTTATGCGGAAATACAGTTACAGGGCTATTAAGAAATGATTTGAAGTGATGAGTGAGTGAATGTATGTTTTTATGGCGCAAGAGCCAAATTTGGCTATACTGCGCCACACGTTTGTCGAAAAAATATTTTACATATGTTAAAAATACACAAGAAAAAAAATTTATTTAAAAATAATTACTATATATGTGCATGCCTGCATGCACATATATAAATAAAGATCGTTAAAACATTTTAAAAAGTCAAATCAAATATAAAAATCCAAGTTTCTTCTTGTAAAAGCAAATAGGTTTGGTGGGGAGTATTTTCCCACCAAGTCAGAGTAAGGCTTAAATGTGATTTTAAAAAATGCGATAATTATTAAAAACAGGACAATCTATTAAAATGTGATGAACAGTGTAAGAGACATGGCATGAAGGACATTCAGGGCACGTTCTCCAAACAACAAATGCCTGTGTGAGTGAAGCGAGTATGGCCAATGCGAAACGAGTCAATTTGACATCAGTTCTTCGCAGTGGCATCACAAATGATATTCTCCTATGACAGGTTTCACAGAGTGCAGTTTGTTATCCAACTGCTGACTCCATGATTCCTGCCAGAGATGAAAAATATGATGCATGATGACGCGCTTCATATTCGATAGCGGAACTGCTAGCGGCAGATGGGTCGTCGCCGACTTTGCCGCGTTGTCCGCTTGCTCGTTGCCTAAAATGATTTCGCAAGAAGAAAGGACTTGGTTTGTAAAGCTATGAAGTTTCTATGTAGCAACCCGGAACGCAAACGTTTGGCGGATTTCTTCACCACCAATTCTATTAGAGCCTTTTGTATAGCAAAAATTTTATCGGCATATCAAATTTGGAAGAGAAACAATAAAACGAAATCGCAGTATTTAAGGGGCATCTGTTCTATGTTTAAGTGAGTTGGAGGTAGGCGACAGGTTGGGGGTTTTAAAAGATGCGTTTTGAATTTTTTCTTATTTTGACTTATTTTGAAATTTTTTTTTTTGGAAACGAGGAGGAGAATTCCTTTTGATTTTCAGAGGACCAGTTTGGCAGGGCTTGCCTAGAGTCAGCAACCAGTAGTGGCCTCGGGAGAGCCCCCGCACTGCAATGCAGGACCCCATCCAGACCACCTGGAACTACAAGACAGGCGGGATTATACACCAGCTGATAGAGCAGCCAGGACATGCTGGTTAGTGTCCCGGGCTCCTGTACTATCTGGCGGCCTGAGACGCAAAACTCAGCTTTTCTCCTGTACCCTCTACATGGCCGCCTCCTCCAAGACCCCACGTCACTAGTCCAAAGGTCCTCAAAATTCAAAACCCCGCTCCAATGCCAGATTTCCCAGGAAGCAGTCCCGTGTCATCATACCAAAAGTGAAAAAACATCAGACACAACTTCATTCCACAATTGGCTGCCACAGGACTTGTGGCAAAAAATAAAATAAGTTGAACACAAAAAACTCAAGAATCAAAAATAAAAGAAGCAACAAAAATCAAAACATTGAAAGAAATTGAAGCAAATCAAATGAAAAGAACGTAATATAAAAATGCAAACCATAATACGGTAGTAAAAAATATTTTGAATTTTTACTAGAAAAGAATTAAAAACAATGGGACAATGTTTGTAATGTAGGTCTGTGGTCTGGACGTGAAAAGAAGAAAAGGGAAATTTGAATGGCAAGAAAGAGGGCCGAAAATAGAGAAGGATCACTAGGGTTCCCCGGGTTCGTGAAGCCCGTGTTTACCAAAGACAGTAAACCCCTAGGGAAAGGAAAAAGATCACTAGGGTACCTCGGGAGCGTGAAACCCGGATGCTCACCTAAAGAAGGTGAGCCCCCTGAGGGAATTAAATCCCGTTTGGGCAAAGTGCAAGCAAAACATTGTTAAAAGATTCCAAACTTTAAAAATGTCGCACAATAAATATATGTATTTATTGGGCATTTGCATTGTATAAAAAAAAAAAGTAAAAAAACATCAAAAAAGTTTCAAATGTAAAAAATCAATTTTGCGAGCGGGTAAAAGGCAAATAGATTTTGGTGGGGGATTCCCCCACCAAGTCAGATAAGGTTAAAATAGATGTATGAAAAAACGGTGATGCGATGATGGTTAAAAAAAATGACTTCAATTAAAATTTGACAAACAATGTAAGAGACATTGCAGAATTCCATTCAGGAGCTTTCAAAAACCAGCCTGTGAGTTGGGTAAGTATGACCAATGCGAAGACGAGTCAATTTGACATCAGCCCTTCGCACTGGCAAAAGGACCCCATGACGGTTTCACCACCTGGAACTTTTATAACAGGCTGATTATATCCAGCTGCCAGATCAAAAATATGATGCATGATGACGCGCTTCATAAATAGCTCCTAAAACCGCTAGCGGTCAGATGCGTCAAAACCACTTTTCTCGCTGTCCGCTACATGCTCGTTGCCTATGATTCCACGTGACTTGGTAAGCCAGCAAAACACGTTCAAACCCCCGCTGTACAGTGACTCGTTTTCGAGTATTCCGTTTTCATACCACTGGATGGCATGCCATCGATAGTTTTCAACTTCTTCCACTCATGCTGGTATAGATGCAGGATTTCGTGGCATAAAAGTCGATAATTGAAGTGAACACAAAAAAGCGACAATCGAACAGTGAAAATGCTGCAAAAGTGTCGAAATATTGAACCGTGCATAATTTTAGAATCAAACTCCACAGCCAACGGAATATAAAATATAAACCATCATGTGTAGATGGCCGAATAAAATATCAAACTTTTACCGAAGACGCGTTGAAAAATGACAGGCGCTACAAATTTAAATGGCGAGTGTGGCAAAAATTTGTAATGGAACTGGACGTATTCCAAGAAGAAAAGGGAAAAGGTTCCTTTGAATGGATACGCAAACAGGTAAAGTCGAGTTCAGAAATATGAAGCTTCATCTATCCATAAACGGCCGGATGTTCGGCCGTGATCATAAAGTCTCTTCGTGATGGTACTCAAACACATTCCCCAGAGGATGAAGGCACGGACAAGATCTTAAAATAAAACCTTCCTCCGTCGAAGGTCTGAAAAGGTGACGAAAACAGAAACATGAGAACGGTGATGTCGAGAGATTTACAATGTTGATATATGGCGGCAGGTACAACTGCCGTTCAATAGGTTGCACGCTGATCCGATGACCTTCACAATAAATCGGATGCGAGATCGTCCACATTGAAGCCGTACAAAGTGAGTGAGTGAACGATGTTTTCCGCAAGAGCCAAATTTGAACTATACCTGGCAAGAGTTTGCCTATTTCAAAATCTTAAAAATGTAAAATATGCACACGAAAAATACAATTACATAAAAATAATAATTAGATAATGTGCATGCCTCGAACTACCATATTATTAAAAAAAAAAATAAAGTTACAGCTAACACGGATGTCAAATTTCGGGGTCGGGATTTTCTTCAAGACATATATTTTTGCGTCAAAAGTGCACGCAGCAACTTAAAACTTTTATGAAAAAGGTCATGCGATAAGGAAAATAATCGCAGGACAATCAACTGTAACCTTTTGGACCATTGTGAAGAATCGTGTAAGAGGCCTTGCATGACGGACATTAGGTAGGTGAATATGTCACCCATAATAAATGCCTGTGAGTGAAGCGAACCACGTGACGAGTCAATTTGACATCAGTTCTCATTGGGTGAGTGAGTGAGTGTGGGGTTTTATGGCGCAAGAGCCAAATTTGGCTATACTGCGCCACACGTTTGTTAAAATATTAAAACCATGTAAAAATACACATGAAAAATATAATTACATAAAAAAATAATTATTATATATGTGCATGCCTGCATGCACATATATAAAAAAAATAAAGTTAAAGTTAAAACATTTTAAAAAGTCAAATTAAATATAAAAAACCAATTTTCTTCATAAAAGCAAATAGATTTTGGTGGGGAGATTCCCCCACCAAGTCAGATAAGGTTAAAATAGATGTATGAAAAAAAGGTGATGCGATGATGGTTAAAAACTGGACAATCGATTAAAATGTGATGAACAGTGTAAGAGACATGGCATGAAGGACATTCAGGAGCGCGTTCTCCAAACAACAAATGCCTGTGAGTGAAGCGAGTATGACCAATGCGAAGACGAGTCAATTTGACATCAGTTCTTCGCATTGGCATCACAGGCCATGCTCCTATGACAGGTTTCACAGAGTGCAGTTTGTTATCCAACTGCTGACTCCATGATTCCTGCCAGATCTTAAAAATATGATGCATGATGACGCGCTTCATATCCGATAGCGGAACCGCTAGCGGCAGATGCGTCGTCGCCGACTTTGCCGCGCTGTCCGCTTGCTCGTTGCCTATGATTCCTACGTGACTTGGTAGCCAGCAAAACACGATATCGAAACCCTTGCTGTAGAGTCGACTCGTAATGTCGAGTATTGTACATACCACTGGATGGCAGCGATCGTGGTAGTTTTCAAGCGCTTCGAGTACACTCATGCTGTCAGTATAGATGCAGTATTTACGGGGCATAGTGGAGTCGATTAATTGAAGTGCACGGTAAATGGCGACAGCTTCGGCAGTGAAAATGCTGCAAGAAGTGTCGAGCCTATAACCGTGCATAATATCTTCAATCACGACTCCACAGCCAACGTAATCTGCACGTTTCGAACCATCAGTGTAGATGGCCGAATAACGACTATACTGACTGCGGTGGTAGGCGAAGACGCGTTGAAAGACGACAGGCGCTACAGTGGATTTACTGTAAGTGGCAAAAGGGTTGATATAATGGAACCGTGGCGTATTCCAAGGTTGGAATAGGAAAAGGTTCCTTTGCTGGATACGCACGTTAGGTAGGTCGAGTTCAGAAATATGAAGCTTCATCCTATCCATAAACGGCCGGATGTTAGACGGCCGTGCATCATAAAGTCTCTTCATGCTGGTACTCATATACACATTCTGCAGAGGATGTGAAGGCACGGACAAGATCTTAAAATAAAACGCAAGAGACAGCTTCCTCCGTCGAAGATCTAGAGGAAGCTGATGACAGTTAACATAGAGACTCTGCACCGGTGATGTGCGAAACGCACCCGAGCAGATTCTCAATGCCATATGGTGGACGGGGTCAAGTTTTTTTCAGAGTAGAGTTGCACGCTGATCCGTATGCAACACATCCGTAGTCGATGCGAGAGAGTACGATTGCCTGATACACTCGGAGTAATGATGTTCGATCCGCCCCCCAAGAGGTGTTTGACAACACCTTCAAGAGGTTTAAAGACTTTTCACACCTCTTCCGCAATTGTAAAATATGCGGAAGGAAAGTGAGCCGGCGGTCGAAAATTACTCCGAGGAATCGTACGTCGGGAACTACGGGAATTTGTATATCACGGATGCGTATTTCGGGGTCGGGATGAATACCCCGTTTGCGGCAAAAGTGCACGCAGCAACTCTTGCTCGCAGAAATACTATGACCGTTGGTGTCGCACCATTTTAAAATGTTGTTGACGGCAGTTTGCAACTGTCGTTCAATCATGCGCATGTCCGAACCTTCACAACTGATCTGTAGATCGTCCACGTATAGTGAAGCGTGTATAGAGGGCGATAAAACATTTAAATGGATGAAATATGACAAATAAAAAGGGTGACACTCAAAATACTCCCCTGAGGAACTCCCTCAGCTTGGGTAAAAGGAGCAGAGAGAGTGCCACCCAGTCTCACTCTAAAAGTACGAAGATTTTAAAAATGTTGAATAAAAGTAGGCAAATTGCCTCTGAATCAAAATTAAATAAAGTGCGAAGTATCCCATAGCGCCAAGTACGATCATATGCCTTCTCGATATCGAAAAAGATAGAAACTAAATGATTCCTCGGACAAAAGCGTTTCTAATTTTGTTTTCCAGCTGAATGATGTTATCGAGAGTGGACCTTCCTTTACGGAAGCCACTCTGAAACAGAGGAATGCATTTGTTCTTTTCTAACTGGTAAACGAGACGGGCATTGACCATACGTTCTAGTGTCTTACAAAGGCAGCTCGTGAGTGCTATCGGTCGATAGCTGAGAGGGTTCTTTGGATCTTTTCCAGGTTTTAAAATGGGGATCACTATGGCTTCTTGCCATTGAGTAGGATACACCTGCTCCCTCCATATTCGGTTGAATAGGTAAAGGAGACTTACTAGTGAATCCTCGCTCAAATGGCGAAGCAATTCATAGGATATTCCATCAGGACCTGGACTAGTATTGTGGGCCGATGATAAGGCTCTCTTCAATTCAAACATGTCAAAGTCACAGTTATATGGTAAAGGTTGTCGGCACCTGAAAGTTGATAGGTGTCCGCTCTAAACGATTCTTAGTCGCCTGGAATGCAGGGCTATATGAATCGGAGCTGGACACACTAGCAAATGTTTTGCCAATCAAGTTGGCCACATCTAAAGGTGACGAATACAAAGCAGTAGAAGTTTCCAATATCGGAATGTTAAATCCCGATAAAGGCCATTCGCTGCTTTGACCTTTTCCATAACTGTTGACTGGTAGTTGACGATGTGATTGAAGACACATACTGGATCCAAGATTCTCTCCGGCATTGACGACGTATATTCTACGAAACGCTTTCGCACGTTTGAACGCTATGAGATTTTCAGTGGTGGGGTATCTCCTGAAAATACCCCACGCCCTCCTTGGCAGGAAGCGTTCCACCATGGTTTGCACAGCTTTCGAAAAATTTGATGTTTTGGGAAATGCTGCATCGGCACATTTCTAAGTTTGACCCTGAGTGAGTGAATTTGGGGTTTTATGGCGCAAGAGCCAAACCTGGCTAACTGCGCCACACGTTTGTTAAAATTATAAAAACCATGGTAAAAATACACATAAAAAATACAATTACATAAAAATAATTATATATGTGCATGCCTGCATGCACATATATAAAAAAAATAAAGTTAAAGTTAAAACATTTTAAAAAGTCAAATTAAATATAAAAAACCAATTTTCTTTATAAAAGCAAATAGATTTTGGTGGGGAGATTCCCCCACCAAGTCAGATAAGGTTAAAACAGATTTATGAAAAAAGGTGATGCGATGATGGTTAAAAACTGGACAATCGATTAAAATGTGATGAACAGTGTAAGAGACATGGCATGAAGGACATTCAGGAGCACGTTCTCCAAACAACAAATGCCTGTGTGTGAAGCGAGTATGGCCAATGCGAAGACGAGTCAATTTGACATCAGTTCTTCGCATTGGCATCACAGGCCATGCTCCTATGACAGGTTTCACGGAGTGCAGTTTGTTATCCAACTGCTGACTCCATGATTCCTGCCAGATCTTAAAAATATGATGCATGATGACGCGCTTCATATCCGATAGCGGAACCGCTAGCGGCAGATGCGTCGTCGCCGACTTTGCCGCGCTGTCCGCTTGCTCGTTGCCTATGATTCCTACGTGACTTGGTAGCCAGCAAAACACGATATCGAAACCCTTGCTGTAGAGTCGACTCGTAATGTCGAGTATTGTACATACCACTGGATGGCAGCGATCGTGGTAGTTTTCAAGCGCTTCTAGTACACTCATGCTGTCAGTATAGATGCAGTATTTACGGGGCATAGTGGAGTCGATTAATTGAAGTGCACGGTAAATGGCGACAGCTTCGGCAGTGAAAATGCTGCAAGAAGTGTCGAGCCTATAACCGTGCATAATATCTTCAATCACGACTCCACAGCCAACGTAATCTGCACGTTTCGAACCATCAGTGTAGATGGCCGAATAACGACTATACTGACTGCGGTGGTAGGCGAAGACGCGTTGAAAACGACAGGCGCTACAGTGGATTTACTGTAAGTGGCAAAAGGGTTGATATAATGGAACCGTGGCGTATTCCAAGGTTGGAATAGGAAAAGGTTCCTTTGCTGGATACGCACGTTAGGTAGGTCGAGTTCAGAAATATGAAGCTTCATCCTATCCATAAACGGCCGGATGTTAGACGGCCGTGCATCATAAAGTCTCTTCATGCTGGTACTCATATACACATTCTGCAGAGGATGTGAAGGCACGGACAAGATCTTAAAATAAAACGCAAGAGACAGCTTCCTCCGTCGAAGATCTAGAGGAAGCTGATGACAGTTAACATAGAGACTCTGCACCGGTGATGTGCGAAACGCACCCGAGCAGATTCTCAATGCCATATGGTGGACGGGGTCAAGTTTTTTCAGAGTAGAGTTGCACGCTGATCCGTATGCAACACATCCGTAGTCGATGCGAGAGAGTACGATTGCCTGATACACTCGGAGTAATGATGTTCGATCCGCCCCCCAAGAGGTGTTTGACAACACCTTCAAGAGGTTTAAAGACTTTTCACACTTCTTCCGCAAATGTAAAATATGCGGAAGGAAAGTGAGCCGGCGGTCGAAAATTACTCCGAGGAATCGTACGTCGGGAACTACGGGAATTTGTATATCACGGATGCGTATTTCGGGGTCGGGATGAATACCCCGTTTGCGGCAAAAGTGCACGCAGCAACTCTTGCTCGCAGAAATACTATGACCGTTGGTGTCGCACCATTTTAAAATGTTGTTGACGGCAGTTTGCAACTGCCGTTCAATCAGGCGCATGTCCGAACCTTCACAACTGATCTGTAGATCGTCCACGTATAGTGAAGCCTGTATAGAAGGCGATAAAACATTTAAAATGTGAGAGATATGACATATAAAAAAGGGTGACACTCAAAATACTCCCCTGAGGAACTCCCTCAGCTTGGGTAAAGGAGCAGAAAGAGTGCCAGCCAGTCTCACTCTAAAAGTACGAAGATTTAAAAAATGTTGAATAAAAGTAGGCAAATTGCCTCTGAATCCAAAAAATCAAATAAAGTGCGAAGTATCCCATAGCGCCAAGTACGATCATATGCCTTCTCGATATCGAAAAAGATAGAAACTAAATGATTCCTCCGGACAAAAGCGTTTCTGAATTTTGTTTTCTTTCCAGCTGAATAATATTGTCGAGAGTGGACCTTCCTTTACGGAAGCCACTCTGAAACAGAGGAATGCATTTGTTCTTTTCTAACTGGTAAACGAGACGGGCATTGACCATACGTTCTAGTGTCTTACAAAGGCAGCTCGTGAGTGCTATCGGTCGATAGCTGAGAGGGTTCTTAGGATCTTTTCCAGGTTTTAAAATGGGGATCACTATGGCTTCTTGCCATTGAGTAGGATACACCTGCTCCCTCCATATTCGGTTGAATAGGTAAAGGAGACTTACTAGTGAATCCTCGCTCAAATGGCGAAGCAATACATAGGATATTCCATCAGGACCTGGACTAGTATTGTGGGCCGATGATAAGGCTCTCTTCAATTCAAACATGTCAAAGTCACAGTTATATGGTAAAGGTTGTCGGCACCTAAAGTTGATAGGTGTCCGCTCTAAACGATTCTTAGTCGCCTGGAATGCAGGGCTATATGAATCGGAGCTGGACACACTAGCAAATGTTTTGCCAATCAAGTTGGCCACATCAAAAGGTGACGAATACAAAGCAGTCGATGTTTCCAATATCGGAATAGTAAATTCCCGATAAAGGCCATTCGCTGCTTTCACCTTTTTCCATAACTGTTGGCTGGTAGTTGTGATTGAAGACACATACTTGATTCAAGATTCTCTCCGGCATTGACGACGTATTCTACGAGGTAACGCTTTCGCACGTTTGAACGCTATGAGATTTTCAGTGGTAAGGTATCTCCTGAAAATACCCCACGCCCTCCTTTGTTCCTTTTCGGCTTCTTGGCAGGAAGCGTTCCACCATGGTTTGCACAGCTTTCGAGTAAAATTTGATGTTTTGGGAATTGCTGCATCGGCGGCATTCCGAATAGCTTCAGTGACTGAGTGAGTGAATGTGGGGTTTTATGGCGCAAGAGCCAAACCTGGCTATACTGCGCCAAACATTTGTTAAAATTATAAAAACATGGTAAAAATACACATTAAAAAAAAAAAAAAAAATAACAAGACAATTGCATAAAAATAAATTTGATATATGTGCATGCCTGCATGCACATATATAAAAAAAAGTAAAGTTAAAACATTTTAAAAAGTCAAATTAAATATAAAAATCCAATTTTCTTTTTATAAAAGCAAATAGATTTTGGTGGGGAGATTCCCCCACCAAGTCAGATAAGGTTAAAACAGATTGAAAAAAAAGGTGATGCGATGATGGTTAAAAAACTGGACAATCGATTAAAATGTGATGAACAGTGTAAGAGACATGGCATGAAGGACATTCAGGAGCACGTTCTCCAAACAACAAATGCCTGTGTGTGAAGCGAGTATGGCCAATGCGAAGACGAGTCAATTTGACATCAGTTCTTCGCATTGGCATCACAGGCCATGCTCCTATGACAGGTTTCACAGAGTGCAGTTTGTTATCCAACTGCTGACTCCATGATTCCTGCCAGATCTTAAAAATATGATGCATGATGACGCGCTTCATATCCGATAGCGGAACAGCTAGCGGCAGATGCGTCGTCGCCGACTTTGCCGCGCTGTCCGCTTGCTCGTTGCCTATGATTCCTACGTGACTGGGTAGCCAGCAAAACACGATATCGAAACCCTTGCTGTAGAGTCGACTCGTAATGTCGAGTATTGTACATACCACTGGATGGCAGCGATCGTGGTAGTTTTCAAGCGCTTCTAGTACACTCATGCTGTCAGTATAGATGCAGTATTTACGGGGCATAGTGGAGTCGATTAATTGAAGTGCACGGTAAATGGCGACAGCTTCGGCAGTGAAAATGCTGCAAGAAGTGTCGAGCCTATAACCGTGCATAATATTTCAATCACGACTCCACAGCCAACGTAATCTGCACGTTTCGAACCATCAGTGTAGATGGCCGAATAACGACTATACTGACTGCGGTGGTAGGCGAAGACGCGTTGAAAGACGACAGGCGCTACAGTGGATTTACTGTAAGTGGCAAAAGGGTTGATATAAAGGGAACCGTGGCGTATTCCAAGATTGGAATAGGAAAAGGTTCCTTTGCTGGATACGCACGTTAGGTAGGTCGAGTTCAGAAATATGAAGCTTCATCCTATCCATAAACGGCCGGATGTTAGACGGCCGTGCATCATAAAAGTCTCTTCATGCTGGTACTCATATACACATTCTGCAGAGGATGTGAAGGCACGGACAAGATCTTAAAATAATACGCAAGAGACAGCTTCCTCCGTCGAAGATCTAGAGGAAGCTGATGACAGTTAACATAGAGACTCTGCACCGGTGATGTGCGAAACGCACCCGAGCAGATTCTCAATGCCATATGGTGGACGGGGTCAAGTTTTTGCAGAGTAGAGTTGCACGCTGATCCGTATGCAACACATCCGTAGTCGATGCGAGAGAGTACGATTGCCTGATACACTCGGAGTAATGATGTTCGATCCGCCCCCCAAGAGGTGTTTGACAACACCTTCAAGAGGTTTAAAGACTTTTTCACACCTCTTCCGCAAATGTAAAATATGCGGAAGGAAAGTGAGCCGGCGGTCGAAAATTACTCCGAGGAATCGTATCGAACTACGGATGATTGTTATCACGGATGCGTACTTCGGGGTCGGGATGAATACCCCGTTTGCGGCAAAAAATGCACGCAGCAACCATTCGCTCGCTTTGACCGTTGTTGTCGCACCATTTTACTGTTGACGGTAGTTGACTTTGATGTGATCATGCATGTCGAACCTTCACAACTGATCCAAGATCGTCTCTGGCATTGACGACTGTATAGAGGGGCGATAAAATATTTAAGATGGATGAACGCTATGACAAATAAAAAGTGGGGTGACACTCCTGAAAATACCCCACGAACTCCTCAGCTTTTGGCTTGGGCAGAAGCGGTCCAGCCAGTCTGCACTCTAAAAGTACGAAGTTTTAAAAATGTTGAATAAAAGTAGGCAAATTGCCTCTTCCGGAATCAAATAAAGTGCAGTATCCCATGGAAGACGATCATATGCCTTCTCGATATCGAAAAAGATAGAAACTAAATGATTCTCCGGACAAAAAGCGTTTCTAATTTTGCCCAGTGAATAATGTTAACCGTGGACCTTCCTTATTACGGAAGCCACTCTGCGCAGAGGAAAATTTGATCTTTTTCTAACTGGTAAACGAAAACGCGCATTGACCATACGCACCATTAACATCGTGAGTGCTATCGGTCGATAGAGGAAATTCTTAGGATCGCAGGTTGTGCAGATCACTATGTTTGCAACCTCGACACCTGCTCAACATCCATATTCAGAGTAGGGCGAACAGATGGCTAGATCGAGGGAGTGAAATGTCCTCGTGGGTGCATGGAAATAAGTTTTCTCGTCGTTGTTCAGCAGACAGAGACAGTGATCAGAAATCAACTGTTCGATCTGTCGCCGCGAGAATTTGTAACATGCCCCACAGAGGGCTGTGTCCGTTAAAGTCACCGAGCAAAATAAATGGAGCTGGCAATTGACTGACTAAATGATTCAAATCCACTTGTGGCACAACATCGTTGGGTGGTAAATAAACACAACAGACTGTGACTAAAGAATGGACGTGAATCCGAACAGCCACAGCCTGTAATGATGATGTGCAGTGTGACGACATTACTGGGAAACAGATTAGACGTGAAAAGGCATACACCTCCGTTTGGAGATGTATCGCCATCCACATCCCGTCGTACACAATTATAACCACGCACTTGCATTGTCATGGTACTCTTCAGAAATGTCTCCTGAAGAGCAACGCATGCAGGCTGGTACGTGGAATATGGAGAGGATTTGAGATCAGCAAGTCGAGTTCTTAGACCACGGTAGTGAGTTTTGGGGTTATTGGCTCCCCGCAAGGAGCAATTTCTGGCGAAGATCGTCCAAACATTTTTGGGAGGCTTTAAAAGTTTATGACATCGTTCTGGTCAAAAAAAATTTTAAAAAATCTTAAACCTTTTATATTTCTATTAACCCCCGATTCCTTGATGCGTAAAAATACCGATTGGTGGGGAGTGGATTCCCACAGTTGACGTGTATTGAAAAAAAAAGTTATTTTTCACAGTGTTTCGTTGGCAGTTAAAAGTAATTGTCCCCTTGTAATAGGTCTTACCATTTTCTTTCATACGTAATGTTTTGCTGGTTCAATTTCCGACGTCGTAAACAAAACATTTCGTGCTTCCGATACAACACGTTGAGCCTCCGGATAAAAATCAGAGGCCGGTTTTTAGGTCTATGATCTCCTTTTCCAATATCCATGTTGGACAAGATCATTTTTTCATGAATGGTCCCCTTTTTGACACATCGTTCCTCGATTGCTTTTGCGAGTTTCTTGGCATCCTGGCCGGTATTGCAATCAGAGGGGTGGTGGAATAACGGACTGTTTAAAAATGACCAAATCTTTGGCATTGAAAGATGGAGCGGATTTGGAATGTATAGGTCGGAAGGGCAATGGAGATAGGCGGCCTTGGTTGAGACTCAGAGTTCTAGTGGATATTGAAAAAGGTCAGGATGAGGTTGAGCTTGGTGTTAAGATGATGATCCCGCCGAATCGTAATTCGCCGAACTTCATGGACCTTCTGATCCACCATTTTCGTATTTCCTGAAAGTTGAAGTAATTCCAAAATCCGCTGTGGACATTTACGCCTCGTTATAATTTCATCTGTTGTGAGGAACGATAGTGACGTTTTATTGGGGATTTAGCGTAGTGCCCTGAGGGCGGAAGACTGTTTCGCCGATGCTACTGAGGAACAATTCCCCGGGCGCATCTTGTTATATTGTTATTAGACCGGCCCAATTTCCTTTCGTTTTCCATTTAGAAAAGGTGAATCGGCGGAAAAGGTGGTAGGGGTTTTGAATAAAGAATCTAGTAGAATCGCTAATTTGCTGTGTAGGGAGATCGATTGTCATTTCTGTTGTTGTCATTCTGTTCCGATACAATTTGTTGCTCCACTGCAGGAGAGAACATGGAGTTGTCCATGATAGTGTTTTTGTGTTCATCCCAGTACGCCTCCACCCACCATGGAGCAACAAGGGGCGCAGCCCGCGGGTCATATGACATGCGTCAGGCACAGTTTACCTAGAGGTTTTAATTGTACTGGGTAGTTTAGGTCTATTACAGGTTAGAATCAAGGATGGGATCCGCCAGTTCACCCAGGGCACCCTAACTGCAACACTAACCCTAAAAATCAACCGTCTTCTGGTCTTCCAAAAGAACCCGTATTGGAATCCGCAGAACTAATCACTCTGCAGATTGACAGGAGCGTTTTGTGCGGACTCCCGTCTACGGAGAATCTAAAAGGATTTGGCCAAAAAAGGCACTGCAACAGAACCCCAGACTAAATCCACTTTCCCAGGTTAGGTTCGCCGCATTCGGCAAACATGCGGGTCAGACTCAAAAACCAGTCTTAACAATACGTAAAAAAGTAAAATTCATTTGCTTTAAATACCCCAAAGAAATAAACCAAAAATCTGGTAGTAGAAAGAATTAAACTCAAAATATCCAAAATAAAATTAACCACAAAACAACCCCGTTCTGAACTAAATAGAACGTTAAATATGGACCTGTAACTTAAACACTAACTAAGCAAATATTTTTTTTAATAGATGGTTTTGAATTTTTCTTATAAAATTCACTTACCTTGGGATTTTTTGAGCCCCCTTGGAAAAGAGGAAAAGGAAAATCCTGGAATGGCAGAAAGAGGGCCGAAAATAGAGAAGGATCACTAGGGTTCCCCGGTCCGTTAAGCCTCGTGAAAAGACAGTAAACCCCTAGGGAGAAGGAAAAGATCACTAGGCACCACCTGGAACGTACAAGACCCGTACTCACCTAAAGAAGGTGAGCCCCATGAGGGGATAGCTTCAGTGACTATCTGGCAATGGCATCATCAACTGCCTTGTTCTGAACCATTGTACCTATGATAATGGCGCCTAACCCTCCAATTTATCCCAGTCTGCGCGATGAAAATGATAAGGTCCTCAAATTCGTGTCCCCCACCATTTACATGCCAGTTTTCCCAGAGAGGGAAGTGATCGCGTTGTGCAGATCTTGATCTAACCAAATTTGAATAACGGTAGACAGAACTGGCAACAGATGGCTCAATCCTGGTCTGAAGGACTTCGTGGGTGCATGAAAATAAAGATTTCTCGCCGTGGAACACAAAAAGCAAGAATCAGCAGAAAAGACAGTGATCTGAGATCAAAATATTGATCTGCCGTCCGCGAAATCAAATGAAAAAGGCGTAACCATTAAATGTCAAACCATAGCAAAAAAAAGGAATCAATTTACTAATTGAAAAAATCCAAAGTGGAATAATGTTCATTGATGAATGTAGATCTGCAGACTGTGACGTGAAAAATGGATGAATCCGAACAGCCACAGCCTGTAATTGGAATGGCAAGAAATTAGGGCCGAAAATAGAGATGGACGTCAAAAGGGTTCCCCGGTTGTGAGATGCATCGCCATCTACATCCCGTTTACCAAACACATAAACCCCTAGGGAAAAAGGAAAAATGTCTCTAAGGCAACGCTGCGGGCTGCGTGAAACCCGTACTCACCTGAGATCATCAAGTAGAGTTCTGAGACCACGGCAGTTCCAGGAGATAAAGGAGGTCATGAAGTCTTCGCACTTGCTCCTCGCAAGGAGCCAGAAGACGAAGGTCTGGGCGACAGATCTTCCATCAGACTTTCGTCGCTTTGGGATGCATGAATTTCCATGACATTGCCTCCCATGTCATGGAGTTTTTTAGAGAGGTTTGACCTCTTTTTTTTGTGGGATTGCACCCCCGATTCCTTTATGCGAGTTTTCCTAGTTCTTTTAACATCGCGTGGAGGGGATACAGACTTAAGTGTATCCACTGCAACATTCTTCGGTTTTTTAGGTTCGGCTTTTCAGATTTTGGAGCTGTACTTACGTCTACTTGAATGGCTGTGTTTTGTAGGTTTTGCTGGCTCGTCGACGCATAGCTTTTTCCAGAAACTGGCGTGCGTGACGATACAACCCGCCGAGCCTCCGGATACGAAATTTTATTTTTGATTTTCTGCCGTGATCTCCTTTTCTAATATCCATTTTGGACAAGATCGAGAAAACGATGAATGATCCCCTTTGCAATTCACACATCGTTCCTTTGCTTTACAGTCTGCGCTATCATGGCCTACCTCTGCACATCTAGAGCAGGTTGGCTGGCCGCGGCAGACTGTTTTTGATGACCAAATCTCTGGCACTGAAAGCAACAGAGCGGATTTGGAATGTATGGTCGAACAGGGCAATGGAGATATGCGGCCTTTACGGACTGTGGGAGTTCAGGCGTCGAAAAGGTCAGGATGAGATGCTTAGTGTTAAGCACCTGTCCATCCCGCCGAATCGTAATTCGCAGAACATCACAGACCTTTTAATCCAGCATATTCTCCTTTTTTTTCCTCTGTAGACACATTCAACAAATCCGCTGCAGAGATGACGCCTCGCGAATAGTTCAGGCTGCGGTGTGGAACGACAGTGATGTCAATGTGGGCCCCCTTTACGTAAAGTCTTAAGGGCGGCAGACTGTTTCGCTGATGTTGCTTCGAGGAACAAGTCCCCGGAGCGCATCTTGCGAATTGTCTTGACCTGCCCTATGCTACTGGCGATCGCTTTCTCGATTAGAAAAAGTGATACTGATGAAAGGTGCTGGTGTTTTAAGAATAAAGAATCTAGCAGAATCGCTAAATTCTTGTTGCTGTGCATTAGATTTATTGTCAATTGTATTCGATGCAATTAGTTGCTCCACTGCGGGAGAAGATGACGGTTTGTCCGTCCCGGATGATGGTGTCTAAGACTCGGCACGATCAGCCCAGGAGGACGAAAAGTTTTTTAATACAGGAGGCAAAACTGCTCCTGTAGATGGCACAACCAAAGGAGGCAAAGGAAATATTTTATTTGTCTCCATAAGAGGCAAAACACTACTTCCTTTATTTGTCTCCATATTTTTGGCTGACACGGAAACCTTCCAGTTCCATCGCGGCCCCCGCCAGGCCACGAATTCCCAGTTTTCTAACGTGCCCAGTGTAACCGCCGGAGGATTCTTCAAAGCTAGACACCGGGGAAACACCCATAACGTGCTGCAGGGCACGGTCCAAGGCCGAAGCCAAGGAGGATTTCTCGATATGAGCGAGCTCCCAACCCGCCTAGCCATCCGCAACCAAGTTCCTCGTCCCTCTGGGACCGCTTTCGGCAGAGAGTTCCTTGAGCAGTCACCGACGACGCACGCAACTCTTCCGCCGCATACCCTTCCCGCAAGGGTCCTTTCCGCTGCCCAATTAGTATCCCCTCGCGGGAGAGGCTAAAAGGGTGGTACTGAGACCCCCAGAGCTAAGGACAGACATGCAGCAGATCGGCATTGATACGCCGCCGACCTGTTATTTGGTTAGGAACAAAAGTTGGGTATATTTTTTAATTTTTAAAAACGTACCTTATGATTTTTTTTGGATTTTTATATTTTTGTAAAACAAAGTTAGAGAACTAAAAAAAAAAGAAAAGATAATTGTGGGTTATTTAAAGAAAAACAGTGATATCTTATCACAAAAACCATAAACGAAAACTATCCCCATAGCAAACAAATGTCTAAAGAGAAAAGGAAGGAGAAGGGGAAAAAGATCACTGCGGTACCTCGGGAGCGTGAAACCTGCACTCACCTAAAGAAGGTGAGCCCCCTGAGGGGAGGTCAATTTAGGGCGTTTCTTGTCGTTTCAAAATGGGAATTGTGGGGAATATTACAACCC
Source organism: Trichonephila clavipes (assembly GCA_019973935.1). NCBI lineage: Eukaryota > Metazoa > Arthropoda > Arachnida > Araneae > Nephilidae > Trichonephila > Trichonephila clavipes. The sequence continues at coordinate 6,885 of BMAU01000569.1, read as the reverse complement.
TATGCTTTCGTTGGCGACTAGTGTCACAAAAAAAAAAATGGCGATTTTCTAAAAAAAAAAGTCCGTATATCGAACTTGTTTCCACCCCGAAAAAAGCAAGGTACAAATAGATAGAAATATTCTATCCGGAAAAGATGTTTACATATCTTTTAAAAAAGGGTTAATGTAATTATTAATTCTTCACACACACACACAACACAAAGAATATTATACCCTTTAAAGTTTACTTAATATGAATTTTATAATCTTTATTTTATTTATGAATTTTTTTTCAAAAACAAAAGCCAAAAATCTTAACTCTCAAGATAACTTTTTAATTAAATAAAAAATTAAATTATAATGTTAAGTTTTGTAAAATAATAATTTGAAGGTTTCATCAAATACACACCGAGATGAATTTTGCAGAAAAATATTTAGGAAGTTAAGTCCTAACAATTAAAGAAGTATATAATTTCTCTTTCCTCCCCTCTCTTCAAAGTAAAATCTACAATAATCATATCTGAAAAACATGATTTTTTAAAACTGTTGTTGAAATGTCAATTATAATAAATTCTAAAGGTACAGTTGAACCTGTTTTTGTGCGGTAGATAGACCACATAAAAATAAACAAAAAATATTCAAAAATTTCATAAATTCTACATAAAAACAACCTAATTCGTAGAAATACTACAGAATTTTTTTTTTTTTTTACGCTGTGGATAGGGACGGCATAAATATGCATTGCATTTATAAAATATGTCAATTATTTATGAAATTTACGTAAGATTACTTCTATAACAAAATAAATGAAATATTACACACACATGGAAACATTTAAAAACCATACAGTTTATCATTGTATACACTGATAAGTTTTCAAAAATGCACATACATAATTCATTGCTACTCATCGCATTCCAAAGCCCTGTAATGAATAAGTTCAAAATCGCTTCGTCACTTGAAGGTACAATTTCAAATGATTTATTTTTGGCAACATAAAGCAAGAGAGAGTTTTTTTGACGAAGGTCGGGTGGTCAGTTGCTTGTAAATGTCACGATAACCAGTTATACATGATTGAAACCCGTTTTGAAATTTTATACCTTTCAATTGGTATCTATATTAAGAAAATGATTTTCCAATTTGTTGGAAAGCTGGATCCTTGCATATTTTTATCCACTCTCAAAGCATCCAGTTCTTCTTGCCCATTGTCATAATCTATAAAATCATCACTATTATTGAAAGTTTCTTCTTGAATCAAACACAGACTGCTGGAGCGTTGAGAGAAAGCAACTGAAAGCGCATTGTTGTTAAAGACTGTTTATAACAAATGAACAGAGCATCTCGAAGTGTCTACATTTTAGTGGCATAAAGTACACCCCTGCATCACTGAGGGGGGAGGCAGGACTCTAGTGACCCAAGTCCTGACTTACGCTAAATACATATTTACCCAATTTATAAGACATTAAAGGCAAAACCTGACTCTCGGGAGTCCTAACATTCTCAGTTACACCACTGGTAAATAGATAGAAAACATTAGAGTGGAGCCAAAGGCACCGAAATTTATACACTGCACAAAAAAAATCACACATAAAAAATCACTTAAAAAGACCGCACAAAAACAGGTTCTACTGTATATGTATATCTAGTGTAAATAAATCAAATGCTAGGTAACATCAGTTATTCTCAGACCAGGTCCTACTACCATAATCAATTCTGTTATCAACATTATTCAATTTATAACTTGTCTTAATAAGAAATATAATTCAAACTGCAAGCTAAATCTATTTCAAATGAAGAATATAGGAATAGTTTGAGAATAACCAAGAACAATCAATATAATAAAAGTTATATATTTACTAATAATCATATTACGTAGTACATAAAAATAATCTTATAATATCACTTAATAGTAATTATATATATATATATATATAAAGTTATATATTTACTAATAATCATATTACATAGTACATAAAAATAATCTTATAATATCACTTAATAGTAATTATATATATATATATATATAATAATCATATTGCAATATAATAAAAGTTATATACAAGAATACTCATAACATAATTATAAATAAATAATTATAAACATAATAAATTATAAATAAAGATTATATGATTATTACATATAACACTAATTGTATTTTTATATTATAATATAAAATAATTGCATAAATTGTATTAAAATTAACAATAAATATCAATAAGTGATGATAACTTGCAATATTCCAAAAACTTCGAGCTTCTTAAATGAACTCGATCGAACTATGAACGTTTAAAAATGCATTTAAAAATAAAATAAAGTGGGAATACACAAAAAATTAAAAACACGTACCTCATTTTTTTTTTTAAAAAATATTTTGGAACTGAACAATGATATTAGAAAAATCCATATTCAAAAATAGCACAAAATACAACATAAGACTGAAGCAAATGGCTTTTTAAGAACAAATGCAATTGAAAATGGTTAATTTTTAAAATCTAATAATAATCATCTGAAATTAATAGGGTTACCACAGGAAAAAAAATAATAAAAATTCACTCTAATATACGTTATCCCCATGGCAACTATATTGCAAAAAAAAATATCAAGAATATTGTAATGTTATCGCCCATCTTGGTGAGCATGAACAACTTGGCATGCAGCCCCATGATATCTAACTAACACCAATAGAATACCTGATTGATTTTTAAAAATAAATTTTTTTACAGTTGTGGAAGAAATTTCAAAAGGAATTCTAGCGACACAAATAAATAACCAGTGCAGACATCAAAAAAGGAAGGAAAAATTTTCCTGGGAAAAATAAATTAAAAAAGGAAATGTTACATACAGTAAAAAGCTAACTTGTAATACAAGGCATGGAGCTAGTTCAAATAGCAAATAACACAATCTAAAATGAGTTGTATTAATAAATAGAGAAATTATCCTGCATAATTCATCGATTTATAAAACTGGAAACAATGCAAAGATTTTCAACAAGAACATCCATAAATTATGTTTCTGATATAAAAACTAATAACTTTCACGATTAATTTCCACAAAATTTCCACATGTACAGATATAATTAGCAAAATACTAAAATGCCTATGAATAAAATTAGTTATATCAACGTAAATTGATTTAAATTATTATTTTTGATCAAAGAAATTTTAATTTACTCTCAAGAAGTTAATTTCACTTCAACCAATTAAGAAAATATTACATTCTAGTGATTTTCAATTTCAGAAATATTGATATATTAATACCCTGGTCAAAAAGACCAACGAAATTGATACTACGGTCCAAACGATAGATTCATAAACTTATCCTGGTACCTTCTGTGATGCAGTAAAACTGGCAATATTGTCAAGAAACTCCTGCTATAGGGAAATTAAAAATACTTTAGATAATCTGTTAAAGAATACACAGCCTCATTTCCATAAAGAGAAATGGAAGAACTTCAAAAGGTTAAAGCTCTTATTTTTTTGAAGATATATATATCATTCCTTCATTCGATAGTCTTCATTCCTAATTCATTACAACATTTAACTAATATAACACAATTACAATTTAGATTACACCCTCTTATCAGACTTAGAGCTTCAATTTCTTTATTAAGACTGTTAGCAATAATTTTCTAATAGTCCATGTCAATAGTCCTAAATGCAAAATTTTCTATTTTAACTCCTACTTTGCTATGAATAAAAGCATTGCTACAACAGATGGATAGCTAAATCATTTTATGCCAAGTGAAAATTAATTTGATATCAAATTATTTACGTTATGAACATTTACAGAATGCTGCAATGATTATTCCACTTAATTTGCAATACAACCCATCCAAATCAGATGAATTCTGCCCAAAGAGCCAATTTTAAAAATGGAGGATATTACAAACAACAAAAGAATTAAACAAGTTATACTAAAAATGTTCAAATAGATCATTGCATAAAATTAGAATAAAAGGCTTTATGACCATTCAAAAATAAACTTAAAAATTAATAAGATCAAAGACATTTTTAAAGAATTAAAACTTCTCTCTCAGCAACACCCAAGATTAGAAGTTATTTCCACAGCCTAAAAGTAATACAACTTAGAATCAAGTGTCTCATTTCTTTCAATGGCCACTTTTTAACATCAAAAAGGAGACTATCAGTAATTTTAAAATAAAAGACAATTCTTTTCATAAACTGTTTAGTCTATAACAGAGAGCTTAGAAACTTGATCGAAATCTGACTGTAACCAAGAGCTTACTCCCAATAATTTGTTCCTATTCTTTTAATTCATCAATTAGGCATTTAAAATTCTCTTTTTCTCAATAATGTCAATTCATTAAATAAGATGAATTAAAAAGATCACTATGCCTATAGCAAAGTTCAGTAAAATTTTGCAAATATAACAACACTGTTTATACACCACAAATTTGTTTTGTTGTATAGTCCCGGTGATCAAAGGAAGTCAAGTCCACGAATTCATAAATCCTAAGGAAATCTAGAAACTTTAGATTGACTATAAGGTCCTGTATAGAATCCCAGACCCTCTAGAATATATTACAGGAAAAGAGCCCAGTGGTACATTAGATGCACATTGCATAACTCTTGGCACCATCAGTTTACGTCTAAGATCGAAGATGAACTCTGAGAAAGCAAGTATCAAAGAACCACCAGGACGATTGCTCTGATACCAGTAATGCAGTGGTTGAACAGACCAAGCAGTTTTGTTTTTCACTTTACCCTGGAAAAGAGCTCCAAATAGGTAAGAAGTACAGGTATCTAGCACCAGGTTTGGCCAACGTGTCAGCAACTCACTGAATTCAACACCAACACGTGAAGGGATCCAATGGAAGTTAATCTGATAAAAATCCTTTTGGCTTTTTGCAAATAGTTATTTAATATTTTCTCTTGCACTGCACAAACTGACCAAGTATTGGATAGAAATTTTACTGTCAGTTGCTTCTAGTATTTCAGGCTGCCTTACCATGGCGAGGAAGTGTTCTTGGACAGAATGGATGATGTACATCAAGAGTTTACTACTAGTACGGACCAAAATTAGTTTCAATTTAAGTTTAATTAATCAGTTTTATTATTGGACTTCAAATTAGAATCAAAGCTGAATTTTTAAAATGATCTAATTTATCACACACACAGTACATTTCCAGCTTTCAATTTCAGCACCACAACAATTCAGTAGCTCCAATATGCATAACATGACATATCAGGATAAAGGTCAAACTTTAAAAAATTTGAATTTTTGAAATAAATGAACACCATTCTTGCAGGTGGAAATTTCCCCATCACTTCCAAACTTTAAACAAGGTCCATGGCATTCATAAAAGTACACAATTACCAAGAAGCAACAAAAAAATTTTCTGAAGACTAAATAATTGTCAAATCACATCACAGAAAACTTGCTCAATTTTTCTTTTCATCTTTGTCTTACTAGTTAAAAACACCATAACCATATAGTGTGATGCTTGCACATCTTTACGCCTTTTACATGAAGACAGCTATCAGGCAATGAACGAAATCAAGAGGAAACAACGTCGTGGGAGAACATCGTTTGTTACCCAACATATTTTAAAAAGAATTCAACGGCTCATTTGCAGAAAAATGAAGTATTCAGTTTTGTTTTTCACTATTCACTATAATGCTTAAACGAATATACAGTTCTTCAGCTATATGATAACATAATTAATAGTGTTAATAGATTGCAACCACGAAGTACCAACGCCTATCGAACGCATATGTACAGAGTTGCCAGAACTTATGCAACATAGTAGCATTAAAGGAGGGGAGGAGTAACGAATTTATCTTTCACTAGTAATTCATAAATATAATTTTTTTTAATTTGCAAATCTGTAACACTTTCAAAAAATACATTAAAATTCTTTTAATTAATAAAAAAGCATCTTTAATTATGGGTACTTTGAAATACATCCATATTCTTCCCTGCCCAGCTGCAGAGCCGGCGCTAGGGGATAAGTCGGCCCCCGCCCGGGGCGGCAACCTTAGAAGGCGGCAAACTGGCTGTAAAAACCAATTCAGTTTGGTGAGGAAAAATAAAACGAGTCGAAATAAAAACCGAAGGAAAAAAAATTAAAATGGGTATGCAAAATACCGTACGTTTTCAGAGTCCTAAAGTTGTTGTTTTTTTTTTAACGAATATTCATTAGTATTTAAAGCCGTGTTTCCCAACCTCTGGTCCTTATGGGGGAAGGGGTGATAAAGAAGAATTTCGGCATCCGGGTTCCTTCTCTTCAACTAATTTCCTATAACTGATACTGCTTTATATACGTGAATTCGCATTAGTCTCAAAGAGATAGATTTTGGCACATATTATTCTCAAGAAAAGATGAAAAGCAAGGTCAAGTTTTTTATAAATGAAAAGAAAGGGGCAGATGACCCTGAGAAAGACACTTTTTCGATGAAAAACTGAGGGAATTCGTGCCAATTTGACTTCCGGAACTAATTCCTTTTTAGTTTCTTCTTCTAAACAGACAAGACAAAAGTAGAACAACAAAAAAGTCAACAATATTTTCATTTTCAAATTCTTTAGATTTTTAATGCCCAGGAATTTTAATCATCGCGTAAGATAAAGAGCGAAAGAAAAATTTCCTTTAGTTACATTTGCGTTTTTTTTCTATTTTATTTATTTATTTATACATAAATATTAATGTCATCAGTTTCGTAGAATCTTTTATGTTGATTAACATTTTTAAGTATGTGTGTTTTCGTAGTTTGAATGTAAATTTCCTCGTAATCTTCTTAAAACATTTTCGATTGACATTGTTATTCAAATGAAAATATTATTTGCCTCGTAAAAAATAACTTCCTTAGTCGCTTATAAAGACGATAGTAGGTCATTTAAAATGCAAAACCATTAATGAGCTGAGTACTTTCATTATTTATTTACCAT